>PVIY010016702.1:0-43619 GCA_004026745.1 Myrmecophaga tridactyla | reverse complement strand
TATTAGTATAGCTACTCCTGCTCTTTTCTGATTGTTGTTTGCATGAAATATCTTTTCCCAACCTTTCACTTTCAACCTATGTTTATCCTTGGGTCAAAGATGTGTCTCCTGTAGACACCATATAGATGGGTCCTGTTTTTTAATCCATTCTTCCAGTCTATGTCTTTTGATTGGGGAGTTTGATCCATTAACATTTAGTGTTATTACTGTAAGGGCAGTACTTTCTTGTATCATTTTGCCTTTTGGATTTTATAGTCATATATACTTTTTCTTCTTTTTACCTTTACTCATCGTCTTCATTTCTGCACTCTTCTCCATGCCTCTCTCTCCTGCCTTGGACTATCTATCTCTTGAGCTCCCTTTAGCATTTCTTGCAGAGCCAGTCTCTTGGTCAAAATTCTCTCAGTGATTTTTTTTTTTTTTTTTTCTGAAAATGTTTTAATTCCCCCACTCATTTTTGAAAGACAATTTTGCTGGATATAGAATTTTTGGTTGGTACTCTTTCTCTTTCAGTATCTTAAATATATCATCCCACTGTCTTCTTGCCTCCATGGTTTCTGCTGAGAAATCTACACAGAGTCTTATTGGGCTTCCCTTGTATGTGATGGATTACTTGTCTCTTGCATGCTTTCAAGATTCTCTCTTTGTTTTTGACATCTGATCTCCTGATTAGTAGGTTTCTTGGAGAACATCTATTTGGATCTATTCTGTTTGGGGTATGCTGCACTTCTTGGATCTGTAATTCTAATAAGTCTTTCATAAGAGTTGGGAAATTTTCAGTGATGATTTCCTCCATTAGTTTTTCTCCTCCTTTTCCCTTCTCTTCTCCTTCTGGGACACCCACAACATGTATATTCTTGTGATTCATGTTGGCATTCAATTCCCTGAGTCATGTTTTTCCATTTTTTCCCCTATATTTTCTTTTGCTTGTTGGATTTCAGATGTCCTGTCCTCCAGTTCACTAATCCTATTTTCTGCCTCTTGAAATCTAGCATTGTAGGTTTCCATTGTTTATTTTCATCTCTTCTACTATGCCTTTCATTCTTATAAGTGCTGTGATTTGTTTTCTCAGACTTTTGATTTCTTCTTTTTGTTCATCCCTTGCCTTCTTTATATTCTCTGTCAATTCATTGATTTTATTTTTGATGAGGTTTTCCATATCTGCTCAAACATTCTGAATTAATTGTTTCAACTCCTATATCTCATTTGAATTATTGGTTTGTTCCTTTGATAATTTGCCATATTTTCAATTATCCTACTATGATTTGTTATTTTTTGCTGGCATCTAGGTATTTAATTTCCTTAATTAGTTTATTCTGGAGATTGTTTTCACCTTTTTACCTAGGATTTTCTTGCTGGATGACTTTGTTGTCTATCTGTTCTTTGGCATTCAGTTTATTCTAGACCTCTAGTTTAGGTTTCGTTTAACAGATCAGAATTTTTCAATTCTTGTTTTCTTGTTTCTTGCCCTGCCTGTATGGTGCCTTTTTTTCTTTTTCCTTTCCCCTTAGGAGGGTTTGCTTAGGTATTATAGACCCTAGTCAGATTTTCCCAGACCAAACTGGCCTCCTCTCAGAAGGAAAGAATCACCTATGTAATTTTTCAACCCAGCAGGTTGAAAGACTTTCCTATGAAGCCTCTGGACTCTGTTTTTTTCTTATCCTGCCCAGTATGTGGCACTTGTCTGCCTGCAGGTTCCACCAGCATAAGGTAACGTGGTACTTTTAACTTCAGAAGGCTCTCCTTGCTGGGGGTGTGGTTGAGACAGGGGAGAGGTTGGAGACTGGCTTTAAGTGCTTAATTTTTCCAGACCCTGGTGTCTGAACTCCTTGAGAGAGGGATTCCACCTGATCTGGGCCCCACCCCTCTCCTGGGGAAGGGACAAGCTCCAGACAAACTCTTAAACAAGCTTAATTCCACCCTTGCCTGGGGCAGTTGGAGCCTGAGAAGTCTTTCAGATGTATCCAAAGAGTAATCAAGCCATAGAAACACAGCCACAAAAAAGAAAAGGAAAAAAATCCTTTTCAGTGCAGGACCCCCGTTCCTTGAGTTTGCCAATCAAGAGCTTAAGTTAGTACGTTGCTCTGTGTATCTCCAGGGCCTACATGCCACCTCCTTTCCTTTAGGGTCCAGACCCTTTTGAGTGTTTTGTGCTGTCCAATCCAAAAAACCTCTGCTTTTTTGGTTTTGTTTTTTTTTTTCTTTTTCCATCAGCCCTGCCCTCTCTGCACTGGGGCAAAATCCAGCAACTTCAGCTTTTACTGTAGGTTCAGCTGAGCTGGGGGCCTATTTTTAGTAGTTAGAATTTGTTGATTAATTCCACAATTGAAGTTTGGTTGTACTCAGCCTCTGTCCTTTCCTTTCCCCTCTGAGAAGCAGCCTGTGGGGGAGGGGCGCTAGCCACCAAGGCTTGGGGAACTCACAGTTCTGGGGGGCTCACAGCTGGTCCAGCTGGTCCAGACTGTTGTACGCTGTTTGTCTGGTCACTGAGTGGCCCCAGCAGTTGTTCTGTACTGTTCTTGGCTATTTACTAGCTGCTCTGGAGGATGAACTAAATCCCACTCCTCACTAAGCCACCATCGTGGCTCCTCCAATATGCCTTTCTTGTCTTCAAATTTGCTGATGAAATTCCACTAACATCTACTCACTGAAATGGCTGTGGTACCTACTCTTGGTGGTGAGGGGGAGAAATACACACAAATTTTAAACAAGTAACTGCCCTTTGATTCTAGAGTGAAGACTATTATGCTATTAGGAATAATAAGCAGATAAATGTAAACCATTTCTGTCCCTTTCCTCAGTTTTACACACACCAACAATTAGGCTTAGTTTGGCAACAGCTTGATCCCAAATGGCATAACTGAATTGAACAAATGGTGAAACTGTTCGTAACAGTCACACAGATTGATTTGGGGTCATTGCTTGCCAAAGCTGTCAGTCTTTAAATGTACATTTGGAATGTTCTGAGATGGACAGAGCAGATAGGGTAGATCCTCACAGCAGTAAGATCACCATCAGCTCTGGCCTGCTCTCCTCTGCTTTTCCTCCCTTCTGTTTGTCTCATTATCTCATGAGAGGCTCATTGCTCTGTGTTGACCAGGTTCCATTATAAGGGAGTGATTGGCAGGAGATACATATCTCTTCCTCCTCCAAGTGAATATGAGGCAAGCTCTCTCCACCCCAATCCACATTAAATCCAAGCTTCAGATTCAGGAATTAGAGAACCAACCTCATTCACTCTACTCTCTTTCTATAATGAATGAGACCTTAGTTCATAGAAGAAAAAATATCTGAGACATGAAGCGCATGCTTTAATTTTCCAATAGAGCAAATATGCAGGGGATTTTCAAATTAAATATTGAAGTCACAAATCAATATTTATTTGACTTTTACCCAGGTTGCCCAATGGCCACAAATTTTCAGGGAAACAAGAAAAGTGTTAAACAGTTCTAGCACCTTCGAAACCAAACGCACGGCAGAGGAAATTGTATACCAGCACAGTATCTCCTTCAAACTGAAGAAGGTTTCTGATTGTCGATCTAAACCTCAGTATGCATAAGCAATCTTCTTTCCCATGACCTTGATGTATACCCACTGTCCAACCAACCTTAGTACATGGCCCAGGTAGTTTCCTACCATTGTCTTCAGGATCACATTGGGAAGACACTTTCAGGATGTTTCTTTTCTCTAAATGGCCGAACACAGAGCCAGTGGTCTAGTTTGCCAGCTGCCAGCAGGCAATATACCAGAAATGGAATGGCTTTTAAAATGGGGAATTTAATAAGTTGGAAGTTAACAGTTTTTAGGCCATGGAAATGTCCCAATTAAAGCAAGTCTATAGAAATGTTCAATCTAAGCATCCAGGGAAAGGTACTGTAATTCAAGAAGACCGATGAAGTTCAAGGTTTCTCTCTCAAGTGGAAAGGAACATGGTGAAAATGGCGTCATCTGCTGGCTTCCTCTCCAGCCAGCTCCCTGGGAGGCATTTTCCTTCTTCATCTCTAAAAGTCGCTGACTGGTGGGCTCTCTGCTTCGTGGTTCTGTGGCATTTCAACTATCTTTCTCTGTTCTCTCTGAATCTCCTGCATTCTCCAAAATGTTTCCTGTTTTATAGGATTCCAGTAAACTAATCAAGACCTACCTGAATGGGTGGAGAAGTTTAACCACCACTCTTGATTGAATCTCCAGGGAGATAATCTAATTACAGTTTCAAACATACAGCACTGAATAGGGTTAGAGGAAATAGCTGCCCTTACAAAATGAGATTAGGATTAGAACACAGCTTTTCTAGGGTATGTATATCCTTTCAAACCGGTACAGTCAGCTTCTAAAGAAGGATTAGACTCTAAAAGCACTGTCACCAGTGCTGAAGAAATGAGAAAGAAGCACACTCCATTAGATAATGCCATCTATAAAACATAATTTTAAAAATGATTATTTTGATTTTTCATTCATTAGGTCTTCTCTCTCCACTCATTTTCTAAATAATACTTCATTTCAATGGTGGGACTCAAGAGAAAATGAAACCTTAAAATAACAAAACCTAATGTTGGAAGAATTTGCTAAAGTTTTGCAGTTTTGGTATCCCTTATGTATCCCAGCTTTCTTCATTAATTCAGTTAGCTAATACTTATACTTAGTACAAGCTTTTGTGCTTTCTGCTTTTCCATCGTTTTTTTGGTTTTTGTTTGTTTGGCTGTTTTGTTTTGTTTTGCATGGGCAGGCACCAGGAATTGAACCCAGGTTTCCAGCATGGCAGGCGAGAACTCTACCAGCTGAGCCACCATGGCCCACCCTTTTCCATCGTTTTGTTCAGTTATTTACCAAATCATTGTACCATATCACCTAATATTTATTGAACATCGTCATTCTCTAGGCATCCACTAAATACTTAATATAGGTGATGTCATCGACTTCTCAAAACAATCCATCAAAGATGGATTTTTCCCGACTTTATACAAATGGAAAGGGATAGAGCAGTTAATAGACAAAGGCAGTAATGCTTCACTGGCACAGAATTTCTGTTTGAGGTGATGGAATAGTTTTGGTAATGGATGATGGTGATGGTTGTACAACATTGTAAATAGAATTAACAGCACTGAATTATATATCTGAGTGTGGTTAAAGGGGAAATTTCAGGTTGTATATATGTTACCGAATTTTTTTTAAAAGTTAAAGAAAGAAACAAAATCAACTTTTAGTAACCTTATGCCTCCTGTGATCACTTTGAGGAGGTCGTTGGCTCAGAAGCTCTTTGTCACACCAGGATAAACAGGGCTGTGCTGTGGTAACACACTGGGGTTTAAAATAGCAAAGGTTCATCTCTCACACATGCTACATTTTAAATAGAGGTCAGCAGAGATCTCTGCTCTGCATTGTCCTCAGTCCAGGACCCAGGTTGACGGAACAGATACTGTCTTGTCACGGCAGGGGCAAAGCACATGCTGGCTGTTGAAGAATCCCTCAGGATGTGACACTTTTAACTTCTGCTCACTTATTTTTGACAAAAATAAATCACACTGTCCTGCGCAAATTCACAGGGACTGGGTGGAGGGTAGGATGGGGATGTAGTCTTACTATGTGCCTGGAAAAGAATTGTCCATTATCTTGGCAGTGTCTGATTTTTTTCCTCCTCTCAAAAACATCTTTTGAAGAAGTCATTCTTTTCCCAAAGTATTCTGCTTTCTGCTATCTCCCTACTCTGATCCCTGGGCAACTGAAGGGTCAAAAAGAGGGCCAGTGAGCAATGCCATGTGGTCACTGGGTGGACTCTTGGCTCACTGGACCTTCTTTTACCCCCATCATTCAAGTACTGTTGTGAAAAGAACTGTCTGCTGCTTTCTCTAGCCTTTGTCTGCTGCCCAAATGCCCTGACCCATAGGGTACAAGTCTCAGGAATTTGGACAACTCTCTCTCATTTTTTGTTTGGTTCAAGAAATAGTCATTGAGCATGTACATCATGCTAGGAATGGGGATATGAAGATGAATAAAACAGATTGTCTTCTGTCAAGGGGCTCCCATGTAAATGGAAGAGTCTAATGGTTCTCAACCCCGGGCGTACATTGGAATCAGCTGGAGAGATTTAAAATGCAGTGCTGAGACCCACCAACATGGCTGGTTTAATTAGTCTGGGGTGAGACTCGTGCACTCGCATTTTTCAAAACTCCCCAACTGATTCTAACCGTATAATCAAAGTTGAGAACCACTGATTAAGATGGCTGTATGTACAGCTAATTTCAACATTTATATTTAAAATATTTTTTTGAGGATAGAAACTGAAGCAGAGCCAAATACATTATATTATAATAAGTATCACTTATTGCTCATTCCATAATAGATAGGCACTTTACAAACGTGATCTCTAAGTCTCAATACAATCTTCTCTGTTCAATAATCCTTATGCCCATTTTGTGGATGAGAAAACCAAGGCCCAGAGAGATTATGTAATTTGCCCAAGGCCACGTAGCTACCCTGTTTTAGAGCCAGAATTCAACCTTAGGGTTATCTGGCTCCAAATCCACAGTCTTTCTAAATATGAGCTCTTTTTCCAGAGTGGCCTATATTCATCCACCATTTTCCTAGACATATAAATGGATATCATGGGAAGGGTGTCATGCAGCATTCATTTCATTCTTGTCTATGTTATGTTCCTCAGTTGTGTTTCCTGACATTTCCCTTGCCCCTCCTCCATTCAGTTTCACATTTTTTACGGTTATTGGGAAGAAGAAAATAACAGAGAAGTCTCCTTGGTTCCATTCTAGAGCAATTAGCTCATCATCTGGGCCCTTCATGTTATTACTCTGTTTTCCTCCAGAGCGGATATAATCAAAGTTCCTCCTACTTGTTGCTGAGAAGTCAAGCTGTGAGCCAAGTCTGTTTGGATCATGTACACTTGCACAAGGAGAACTGAGCCAAAGACTCCCAAAACAATCCCAGTGAAACAAAGGCGCAGAGAGTGGCCAACCCAACGACAGGACAGAGAGACTCAGAAGAGTGTCTGCTGTTCCTGAACACAACGATGGACCTGTGGCACCAGACATCTGGCTGACGGGGAACAGGGGTAGCTGAGCTGGTGGGCTGGGCTCCACCTTCACAGAAGAACCTGGAAACTAAGGAGATGTCTCTGTTGTATGTTTGAGAATAGTATGCTGGAAATCATTCTCAAATTACATCTTTTTCATGAAATAACTGATTTTTTTCTGAAATCCTTGCTTATGCCTTTTTATCAAGTTTAAAACAAAAATAAAAGTGAGACCAGCGGTAATCACAGCAACTTTGGTTAGGTTTTATTCATTTTCAGGAAATATGGAGAATGGAGTCAGAAATGTTTCCATCTATTCACCTTCATCCTTCCTCTTCCACAGTGAAAATCTCTGGACAATTCCCATACACTCTTTGAAAGAAAACATCATACGAATTGCCTTACTTTTACCTCCTAATATGGCCCTAGAAATTGTAATGAAAATTAGAAAGATGATCATATCTTGAGATCTTCAAGAGAGAGAAACCAAGAGGCTTTTTTATTAACATCAAAATTAAATTTAAGGCAGGCCATGGTGGCTCAGCAGGCAGATTTCTCGCCTGCCATGCCGGAGAACCAGGTTTGATTCCTGGTGCTTGCCCATGCAAAAAAAAAAAAAAGCAATTAATTTAATATGCTTTGTCTCCACTTCTCCCCCTTTTTTTCCTATCATCTCTGCCATCATCAAGAGGCCTGATTTTAAATCTAAAGGCCACATGTCTAAGCTGTGTGCCATTTTGTCATCAGCATTTAGCATAGAGCCGCCACTGGCTAGGCACTCAGCAGAGATCGGTGCCTTTTGTGCCTGCTGTGAGCTGTCCTCATCTCACCCGCAACGCTCCATCTCCCTATGACACTGCCAAACTGCCATTACATAGTCCTTCACCAGATGGTAGGAAGCACTTCAAACTCCACTGGTTGAGTAGGAAAAAAATTGATTTGAGTCACAGAGCAGACACCAGAACAGAGAGAGGCCACGTGTGGGTGAGGCATAGCATCTGCATGTTGATACCCAGCTGCTCAACAGGCAGGTCTCCAACAGAGAGTTGGGCTAACAAATGAACATCAGTAATTTCTCTCTGCACCTCTAGAGTCTGAAATTCCAGCCTTCCAAAAGTCAACAGGAGGGTAACTTGGTAGAAGTCCAGACTCTCTTTTCCATAAAGTCTCCCTGCAACTCCCACCACAGAAACATTGGCTATGACCCTACCAACAGTCCTCAGCTGGTCTTCCAATGGGCCAGCCCAGGGCATTAGAAGCTGAATGGGGTCCTGGACATCATGGCAAGCTGGAGAAGGCAGCACCTCAGGGATGGGGAGCTGGCAGGGCCATGCCTCATTGGCCACCCTTTCACTAAGTACCCAAAATTGAAGCTCTGGAAGGTAGGGGGTATCCATGTGGACATATCCAAACATTAGTCATCTTCTCACTGATGATGTTAGCAGGTCAAGTGAAAATTTTTCCTCCCAGTTGTGCCTATGGCTATCTGAGGCAGCCAGGTTTTTTTGTTTTCTTTTTAAATCTTTTCCATAAAACAGTATGTTCTGATGAGCTACAACTCCCACTACTAAGAAAGACAAGTGAATGGTGTTTTGTATGAACCAGGCAGACAACCTAGGACAGCCACCTCTCAGCCCTGTGCCCCAGCCACCAGTCACAGAGGGCCCATAAGAACGCTGGAGGGGAGCATTTCTGCCTGAGCCTCCCCACACAATCAGTTCACCAGGGCAAAAGCAAAGCCAAAGATAAACATGGCATTATCTTGAGTGGGGTAATGAGTATAATCTGGAGATGCAAGGAGTTGAATATTAGAGTAGAAATGTTGCTCAATATCTCCAACCTGTACTTTGAACCAGAAAGAGCTGACAGCTTGATTTATCATCATGATGGAACTTTATTCCCTAAAATAATTGCTAGAAACCTGAATGTTCCTCTAGGAAAATAAATCAACCTAAAAATGTAGTCTCTGTAAGACCATGACCCTTACATTTCAGTGATGACTTTGTGCCTTCGGGTCAGTTTTGGAGGTCAATTTTAAAAGAGAAAGGTGCTGCTCTGAAGGGATGCTTATAGGAAAGCTTAGTACCATCATGCTAGCTGCCCAAGCCAATTGTAAAATTGCAGATTTATTATGTTTAGCAGAAATGCAGCCTGCACATTTGAAATACTATCCAAATGACCTGGCTTTAACTTGGAAATCTTATATGAATTGAAATGAATGAATTAGGAAGGCCTCTTGCCTTTAGCACTAAAGGGTCTGTGGGAGGTGAGTCAAGAACCATTTATAGTAGTGATAAAATACTATATTTAAGGCTATAAAATTTTGGCACACAAGACCTCCATTCAGAAGTAAATTTGTTTTATGTGCTCGATAAAAGAGCACCTGAAAAGTTTTACAAATGGGAAGCTTGACTTACTGAGATTTTAGAGATAAAATATGTTAATTATGTACTGGACAGGATCCAGTAATCAACCCTTGGCTGTTGAGATGCAATGATGGCTTAACTTGATGATGGTACAACACATGTCTAATGACAGTGACCCGAAGTCATTGTTCAACTGTCAAGTCATATATCCAAATATGCATTAATGAGAAGGGCCACTTGGGAACATAACAAATAATTAAAATGAGCTTTACAACCTTGTGCAATTAGCAAACACCTCATCTGATAGGGCATTGTGCTTTTGCTCTGCCAGTAAGCCGGTGATCCTTTACTTGGGAATTCTATGTCAGGCTCAAGTAAGAACTAGTAGATGAGGCTTGATAACTGATACAAGTGTGTTTCAATAAAAAAAAACCTTATTAATTACTGTCCTTTTTAGTTGTTTTAGAGGAATTGTTCACTGGTTTTAAAGGCTGAGTATTGTGCTGGATTGAGTAAGAGGAAATTTCTTGAGATTCAAAACCAAGGTTGTAATCCTCCAAAGAGAAGTAATTGTTAGCACTTTAATACCTCTTCAGACCACGTTTTTTCTTTGTAATTCCATTTGTAATTCCATCTGATATTTACTTTTAACATGCCCGCCCATTTTTTCAGACTTTTTAAATATATAGCTTTCACAATTAGCATGTGGACAATTTCCCCTAAACTTCTTTTTGTGTTAAATGTAATCCCTGGTCAAAGAAAGTATAATTTTCAAATAATCAGCTCGCACAGTACTTAGAAATAACCAAATAATAGGCTGAATAAATATATTTCCTCAAAAAGATGGCAAAGCTGTCAACAAAACTGTTAGATGAATGAATTAAATAATCCATTTTAAAAAACACCATGTTACTTAATACATATAGACATAATTGACGATATTGAGCTTGAAAGACAGATCATAGTAGCTTTGATAAATCATGGGTGTTGACAAATGTTTCTAAATATGTGCCTGTTCATCTTTTATAGAGTCAGTAAAAAAAAAAAGGTGTTCTTAGTGTTTTTATGGAAACTGAATCATATTCCCTTCATGCTGAAATATATAAGCCTTTCTTGGCCAAACTCAGTCCCCTTCCATCAGTGCCAAATTTCTTAGAAAATACTAGAGTTTCCTAAAGTATATCAGTGCTTTGGAAAATTGCCTCGCATCAAGAGCGGAACCTTCATGCATTTGGGTACACCCATGTGCACCGATCATTCAACAGTGTCTCACAAGTCAGCCGCGAAAAGAACAATGACTTTCCTACGAGGCGCAGTGGCTTCTCTCAAAGAGAAGAAACAAAGGCTGAGCATGCTTCTCCATGTAATTTGTGACCATTAGAAAAATTGTTAGATGTGCTTTCATTTAATCCTTTTGGACTAAAAACAGCCCATCTGGAGAATAAAAGCTTCAAACCAAAAGAAAAGCGAGCACAGATGAGCAGCTTTCATGCTCTTTTCCCCATTCAGAGGTGCTAATAAGGAAAACTGCTGAATTACTATGATTATCCATGACTTGAAAATAGCTTATCACATGCCAATATGAATGAAGACCCCTGGAGGGCTGTGAAATGCCAGAAAGAACAATGACCTTGGAGCCAGAAACTTTGTAGTGTCTGAGAAGGGAATCTCAGCAGACCATCTTATAAAATGGCGCTCTTATTCTAAAGTGAACCTTACAAATAAGTCCTGGGCATCCCATGCCATCAAGAAGGAAAATAGAAGAGATTCCAGAGAATGCTAAAGCCCATAAAACATGAAGTGGAGAGATAGCCAGCAATTATCCAAAAGAGCCATCTGTGGAAGGCCAAATCAAAGGAATTTCATGATGGAGGATGGATATTTGGCAGATAATTATCAGCCTACTTTCTACCTTATGCATTATTGTGTGGGCTTAATCATACTGTGAAATCCCTCTTGTTCCCAGGCCAAAAGTACCCCCTGGAAAGCTGTTAGGCAGGTCACATGTGGTTCGTTAGGAAGAAGAGTTTGGCTTTGTAAAGTCTGGGTGTTTGGTCTTTGCCTGAATCTTTTCTCCATTATCACAAAGCTCCTTGTGTTAAAGGTCATCGTAGTAGCAAAGCAAAACTGTCTCCAGCTCTGCGAGATGCAATGTCTCAGTGGCAGCTTGCCGCATTGGCAGGTGCTAAGGTTTTATTTTTATTATTACAATGGATTTTGTTTCCCCATGAATCATTTAGAATAAGCATTGCCACAGCCAGTGCTCCTTTATATGGCCAACATTTTCCCTTACTTACTGAAGCATTCAAACCAACCCGCATCTATTTATTAAAAAATTTTGTTCTCTCTGTGGACAGATACAAGGAGAAAAAGCTATCAAAAATTGAATGGCATTACCTTTGTGTTCACTAATTCGTTGCCCACCCTCACAAAACCCACACACAGACTTCTGTGTGTGCATACAATCACGTACACACTTGTGGGTCCACCTCACCCCATAAGCACAGCAATATTCCAACGGGGGATTGGAGGGCTACACAGACTGTGTATAGGAGACCGAGCAGGACCTGTGCCTTTAATTGGTAGGGGAGCAAATAACATAAAATTGTTTCCAACTTTTCACTGCCTTTTCTAGATAAATCAGTTTTGTGCTCATAGTGCTTCATCTAATGCTCTTTCTTCTTGTACGTAATTCTAGACTTCAGGTCAACATATTGCATTTGAAAAAAATCTCAAAAAGTTGCCACCATGGGAGAAGGGGCTCAGAAGATCTCCCTCTTCTTCTTGCCCCTTCCATGGCACACATGCACATGCTCCCCCTGGTCATGTTTCTCTATTACTAAATAATTCCCTTCTCAGTTCCAGTAACACCCAGAGTGTTTTTTCAAAAGACCCGCAGTGACAAGAGTTGCAGCTTTGTTTCCTCATGATCACCAGCATGCATTTGCGTAATTCTTAGTTATGGTCTGTCTAAAATGTATTTCTGAGTACCTGGCAGGTGCTCCATTCTGTAGGATGTAGATGCACTGTACGATGTATAGTTTTGATCTTCAGAGAACTGGAAGCACTGGGCTACTGCTCGGGAAAACTGGATTGAGTGCTCAAGCTACCACTGATTAGCCATTTGGATTTCATCAAGTCCCTGAAATTGTCCAGGTCTCAGTTTTGGTAGCTGAAAATTGGGGGAGAGGTAGAGATTGGACAAGATTGAGGGTCTGAAATTCAGATACCTACAGGTGCCAGGCAGGCACCGCAGTCAATGAGCCAGTGGGGACTGAGACCCAAAAGGGTATGCCCATCTGGAGAATGCGTTATTCTGCTCCAACCAGCTGTTGCCATGCAGAATTTGAGATAATTCCGATTTCTACAAGAAATCTTTTGCTTCTGCTAAACACATTTCTAAACAAGAAATTTCTGCACCCCAGATTTGACTTCTGGACTACAACTTCCTCTGGACTACAGCCCTTCCAGGATCCCTCCTCCTTTATTCTTTAATTCATTCAAAAAAGATGGGTCACTAAATCCCTTGGGCTATCAAATGACCGAACATTGTGCTAATCATTTTCCTTATAGTTCAGGGTGTCCAAGCGCTATTAATGGAAATTGAGATGGGATTGCTGACTTTTGAGATGAAGCCTAAAGGAACACTAAGGGGAACCAAAATTCATTTTTAACCCTACAGAGCATTTCCTGCTGAAGGTATACATAAGGAAGAACAAGTGGAAGGGTTTTGGGATCATTTACCACCCAACCCTGGAAACTCAGCAAAACTTCCCATAGATGTAAGAAATAAAATCACAGAAATATAGAGAAAGAAGCAATCAAAACGTACCTAGTATTCCACACAAGTCATCAAATAGCACAGAGTAGAAAATACACAGCAATAAAGAATACACTGAATACAGCAAAACTCTCAGATCAAGGGAAAAGAACTATTTCCAAAATCCATGAAAATTTAAAAGGTAGAGCAATAGGCACAGGTTCAGACCTAGGGGGAAGACAAAATCTCTGGCTGGGGCCTTCTGATTAATGAGCAGAAAGTGATCCAGTTGCTATAGCAACTTGAAGATACACAAAAGAAAATATCACTTTAAAATATTCCTGATGATGAATAGGCTGATCTTTCAAAATATCTTTTTTAACATGTAAAAGACCCCTTTTTCTATTTTTAAGGGTGAATCATGCAAGATGGCTCTTAGATTTTTTTTTTCCAGATAGCAGAACTTGTTTGCACAAGCCTTAGTTTGTTTATACAAGCCCAGTGATTTGGGCAAAAAAGTAATGACTAGAAAATATGCCTGTTGGAGAATGTTATGTTTTTCAGCAGTTTTGTTTCTGTTTAGGCAGCGTAGGAGATAAATGTACATTGTCTTGGTTTTCTTTTTTTCTGACAATATTTGGTTGGGGAGTTTCCTTGGAGCTGAGAATGAGAAATGCACCTAAACAGAGACAGGAAATGAAAGGTAACCTTCCTTCGTCTGAATGAATGAATAGAGGGTTAATAAAAATATGATTTTGGTGGGACTGTGCCCCCAGCCCCTTCAGCTTCTCCAGTTTGGCTCTTGCAACTCCAGACATGTATTTCAACATCCAAAGGATTGTTCTATTTTGCTCTGGACAGTCCAACTTTAGCAGAGCATCCTGAATAAGTTGGAGATTCAAAGCAAGGTTTTTAAATGAAAACTGCAATGATTAGATATCCTGGGGACCCCTTATGTGGGGGGCAGAGGGGAGCTCTTAATAGAACAATTTGCATAAATTGTTGGTGCAAATCTCAGCTGATATGTCTGTAAGCCTGCAGCCTGGACAAATGTCCTGTGGCAGGTAGTGTGATGTGGGCTTTTGCTAACCGATAGAAGAGGAAATGATCTTGAATAGCAAAACAAGGCTGGGTTATATGGTCCTTTAGAGTGGATATGTAAATATTTTTACTAAGTAAGGATATGTAGTATTAAATAAAGGCAGTTCAAAGAAAATAGAGAAATCACTTGGAATTTATAGGAACAGTTCTCAAATCTGCAATCTTTCTATGTGACCTTGAGCAAGGAACAGTTCATCGGGGCTCAGCTTACTCATCCTTAAAAGGGAAAATCTGGACGATTTGCAATTCAACAAACATATCGAGCACTTTCTATGTGTTGTCATCTCCTGCCCGTGTGCCCAGCTATCTCTCTTTCTTGTTATATGGCTTCATAATTAGCATCACCCAGCCGCTCAATCTAAAATCCTAGGGGACCCTTTATTCCTCCCTCTCCCTCTAGGCTCTGTTAGAAATAAAGAGGTAATAATCAATCCTACCTCTGTCCACAATTCAGAACCAGATGAGCACTAAGAAGGGAAAGGGGTTATAAAAGAAGAAGAGCAAAGTGTCAGCTTTATTATTTATAAGGCTAAAATGGAGAATGTAATTAAATCTATGAAAAGTGGGCTTCCCAGCACCTCTTCTACTCTGAATTAAATTCCCCATCTCACACAGTGAGAAATGCTGAATTCTTTCTCTCAAACTTGCCAATCATATAAGATAAGGTATTCTTCCTTCCATTTAAAAGAAATAGGGGCGCTGCGACAGTGGCTCAGTGGCAGAATTCTCGCCTGCCATGCCGGAGACCCGGGTTCGATTTCTGGTGCCTGCCCGTGCAAAAACAGACAGAAAACTACAAAAGAAATAGGTGAATTAGAAACAAGAGTAGGAAGCTATCTTCCCAATGTTTTGAAGATCAAGGCAGGAGAACAAAGACAAATGGTGTTCCCTAAACATCTGTTACATTCAGTGAGTCACCAAGTCTCTCTGAGGCCCTAAATTTTTTTTCACTCTATCCGCCTCTACCCATCCCCATTACCGCTCACCTGGATACTGCAATGGTCTTCTAACTGCTCTTCCTCATTCCAGTCTTCTCCTACCCTTCCGCACTCAAAATCCATTCTATATACAAAATCCATTCTATAACATTACAGCAACTGACAATTCTAACAGGATTTCCCTTGGCTCTCTGCATAAAGAGCATCCTCCCAACCTTGACATAAAAGCTTCTTTATGACCTAATCACCCGTCTCCTCAGCCTATCTCTCCTGTCTCTTCTTACCTCCTCAAGCGGTAACATCTACTATTTGTTCTATTTACCCCAGACTCTTCGTGATCCATTTTGGTACTTTCTCCATCCTTCTATTTTAAAACCTATATATATTTACAGTGAGGACAAAAACACTATATTCTTCAAGGGGAATCTCATGAAACCTTTCACTAGAAGAATTATCTCCATGGATTGAATTCCCTCTACCTTCAGGGCTTTCCTCGTGGGAATTCCTTCCTCTCATTTCTCACACTCTTCCCCTCCCTCTTTAACAAATTCATCTTTCAGATCTCCTCTGAGCCTTCACTTCTTCAAGGAATGCTTTTCGCACCGCACCCTTCATACACGCACACCCTGAGTTAGCTATTACCTATTCTCTTCTTAGCAAATTGCTTACCACATTGATCGCCCAGCATTTACTGCAGTATCTTTTTTGCATGCTGCATTCTCCCCTACACTCCAAGCTCCATACTGTACTAGGAATTAGTCACCACTGTAGCTCTAGTATATAGTGGGACTCAAAATATACTTGTGGAAGGAATGAAATAATGCTAAACATAACACTGGGGTTGCTGAGATGTATAAGATACGCTCCCTCATTGGCACAGATCATTACCAACACACTATAGCCTTATTGATATATTTCTACCTGCAATATCAATGTGAACAAAAAGTTTATCAGAAGCTCAGGAAAACGACTGATTCTGTCTGAAACCTGAGGACTCAAGACAGAAAAAATGCTCCATTCTCTTATGACATTTGAATAGGGCTTGAACCGAATTCCCTTCTGGCTTTATATTCTGTAACTTCAGTTTCTCCATCAAAATGTTAAGGAAATTTCTGCCACAATTTTACTGTCTCTTTGAAATGACTGATGTTCTTTCATCCACTAAATTTTTAAGTCCTTGACTCAAGGTACTTTCTTTCCTCTTACATATTACATCTCCTTCTTTTCTGTAGAGATTTTTTAAAAGTTTATTTTGCATTTTTGCTACCTGTGTCCTCTTATAGAAATATATATAAATGCTATTTGCAATTCTTTGTCTTCCCTGAAATTAATAATTGGTCTCTAAATAATTCTGGGACATTCTCAGCCATTCTAATCTCTTTGAATATTGTCTCTTTCCCGTTCTTTCAGTTATCTCTTTCTGGAAATTTGACATGTGTTAGACCTTCTTATTCTAACCTCCATGTCTTTTAACCCCCTTTTTCCTGTTTTCTATCTTTTATGTTTCTCTGAAACTGGATATTTTTTATCTTTCCTTTGTTTCTATTTGGAAGTTTATTAGTTCTCTTTCATTTATGTCTAATCTACTATCTATTATCCATTAATTTTTTTTTTACATGGGCAGGCACCGGGAATCGAACCCAGGACTCCAACATGGCAGGCGAGCACTCTGCCAGTGAGCCACTGTGGCCTGCCCTTTTAGACTCTAAATTTTAAATTCTGATGTTTATGTCTTTATATTATATTTGGTTCTTTACCAAACTCTTTGGTTATTTTTGTATTTTCAAGATGCTCTCTTATATCTTTAAACATATTAAATGTGTTATTAATATATTCTGTGCCAGATAATTTCAAGATCTATAATTTCTGTGATCTCATTTTGTGGTTCACTATTTCTACCAACTATTTCTCACAATGTCTGATTCCTTTGTGTAGTTTATGGTACAGATTCTCACAGGAGGCCTTTGTTGTTGTTGTTTTGTTTGTTTTAATCTACCCACGGCCAAGACTAAGACCAGCATGAATTTTTGTTGTCCCCTTCCCCTGGCCAGTTTATTTTTCATTCATCTTGACACTCAAACTAGAGTCCTTGGTGGTTCCCTTTAATGTTGGGGTGTTCTCTTAGGCTCTGCCCCATAGGTGGACCTAATTTTATCTCCTGAACAGTGCACACACACACACACGCACATCACCTTTTTTGCAACTTTCAAAGAAAAAGATCAAAGGTTGTAGGTTTTGACAGGTAACCCCAATGTGAAGGCAAGTTTTGTAGTTTATTTGCAACTCAGAGTTCAGGTTTTACTTTACCTTTGTGTCAGATCAGCAATGCATTAAAAGCTGATCTTTGTGTTTTATCTGAAACTGTTTTAATTAGAAGAACCATATAAGATATCTTGAACTGCCACACTGATCTTCCATAGAATTAAAAAACAAAAAAAAACTAGTATTTATTTATAATCAGGACTGCCAAGTTAGCAAATAAAATAGAATATTGCAAGGGACATATTTTTACTAAAAA
Source organism: Myrmecophaga tridactyla (assembly GCA_004026745.1). NCBI lineage: Eukaryota > Metazoa > Chordata > Mammalia > Pilosa > Myrmecophagidae > Myrmecophaga > Myrmecophaga tridactyla. The sequence continues at coordinate 25,915 of PVIY010016702.1, read as the reverse complement.
TTATTCATTGTTTGTCTGAAATTTGAATTTAACTTGGCATCCTTTGTTTTATCTGGCAACCTTAGCTATGATAAGAATGATCTGAATTTTTTCTGAAAAGAAGAAATAAAAGCCCAGTTAAGAGAGAAGAGACAAGGGAAAAAAACCATCACTTGTTTTTTTTTCAGGCCCTGACTAAATATTTCTCTGGCATGCTAGTCTGGAGCTTTGTTTATCTGTTCTATCATTTGCCACACTGTTGTTTCTTCTCTAATTAGTTCTGTTCCTTTTTGTCCCATCTCCACATTGCAAACTCCGGAGGGCAGGGATTATCTTTCTCATCTGACTTTACTCCTTACAATATACAAAGCAATATATTATAAAGCAAGATATGAGCTATAGAACCTAGCCAGCTAAGTATTTGTTTATTATTCCTAAGTCCATTTCACTGCTGAGTGCTCTTCTTCTCCTACCCAACTAGGGACTCAGGCTTGATCAGTGAGTCATCCTACATCTTGTCATTGAATCTTCTCGATTTTACCTCTCTAGTGTCTTTAAATTTAATTTTTCATTACTGCCACCACATTCTTAGTTCATCCTAATCAACTTCTCCTCTGGCATATACCTTAAAACAGGGCTTCTCAAGTATTTCATGTGGAATCCTAGTTCTGCAAGATTTAATAGATGTAACTACTTCTATAGTTAAATGAGTAATTTTCCACCCAGCACCTACAACACCCACCAATGTTAATCAGACAACATTGTCTTTTTTTAAAAGCCTCTTATGGTTCCCCTTTACTCTTAGATTAGAATACAAACCTATCATACTGGCCTGTAAGTCCCTGTTTGATCTGGTCTTGCCCATGACTCTGACCTCATCTCATAACATTCTCCTTTGACCTCCATCCACTCCAACCCACTGAACTTCTTCATCAAGTCAAGCTTTTCTTGGCCTCCGTCTGGAACACTTTGCTCTCAGAACTTCACATGGCTAGCTTCTTGTTACTGTTTGGGTCTCTATTCCAACATCAATTCTTGAAATACACTCCTCTTAGCTATCCTATTTAAATTAGAGACTTTCTCCTCTATCCCAGCCTTATTACTCTCTAAAACTTCAATCCTCTTTTATGCCATAGCACTAATCACTATCTGAATTTATATACTATGTATTTATTTTCCATATTCAATGCATATTTAGGAAGCATCTGCCATGAACCAGGTGCTTAGGATTCAGGAAAAACTAAATCCAAATTTAAAACATTAAATTTGAATTTTAAAAACCCTCTCTTCATGGAGCTTACATTCCAGTGACTGTTTAATGCATTTATTGAAGAACAGTCTGCATTTTATTTACATTCTAATAGTTATCTAATTTTTCTTTAAATTGTCTGTCTTTCCCCTAAAATATGAGCTCCAGAATGAATGAATAAATGAATTAATGTACAGCTCCAGTGAGTCATCCATATAGGAGCTGAGCCACCTATATTTCTTCATCACTTCCCCCTGTTAGTCAACCTAGAGAAGTATGGAAATCCACAAACGGCTTGCCTATTTTGATATTCCACTGTTGGAATCAGAGGACTTGGTAAAGACTGGAGTCCAATAGAGATCTGAGCCCCCTTTGGGCCAACATTTGTAGACAATGATTTATTTATCAGATCCCTTCTACTACTGTGTCCCTCCAGGGGTTCTGCTGCATTGTCAGCTGTACCATTTGCATATTGCCAATCAAATATTTATTCATTGTCCTTGGACACTAGTGAGGGCAAAATGATTACAAATCATCAACAGTCTTTCTAACCAAATATTTTGTATCCCAGCACCACTGGAATTTCCAGAAAAATCTTCTCCTTTGGCAATGCTGTCTGAGGGTCCATTCTGTATTCGAGTGTTAATTATTTGAAGCAATTCTAAATCCAAGGCCTATTTGTATTATGTACTTTCTAGTGCTATCTGGGGCTTATAATTAGTTGCACTCTTTGGGCATATAAATTTCTTATCCAGTTCATTATCTTTGGGTGGATTGAAGAATGTCCTACAAATTTGTACAGCATCATTCAATAACTAAGTACATATTTACTTTGGAAGAATATGCATTATTGACAATGTGCTTAATTACTGCCTCAAATAATTCAAGTATTGGCTGCTTATAATGCTGTCTCTCCTCTCAAAGGGAGCAGTAATTCATCTCAGTAGGGGATGGACATTCTGCCGATGCTCTCACAAGACAGCAGGTGCCCATAAAGGGGACTGTTTAAAAATGCGTGGCCCCAAGTGACAGGCCCGCATCTTTTAGCAAGTCTGAGGCAGAGCCAAGAAGAACCCAATTTCCTCATCATCTGCTTCCTTTACAGAATCCTATTAAAAAATCATTCATATCAGAAGTGAATGTTGGGGGTACACAGGTAGTTCAGTGGTAGCTCAGTAGTAGAATTCTCACCTACAATGCGGGAGACCTGGGTTTGATTCCCGGCCCATGCACTCCAAAAGAAAAAGAACAAAAAACATTCAGCAACTGGTGCTGTGATAATGGGATATTCACATGGAAAAATAATGAAAAAAAAAGTGAATGTTTTCCAAGGAGTTTGAAGAAACATCTGCCACTGTTTTAACCAGACCCCACAGAAAAATGTGAGTTTTGTCCCAGCGATGTAAAATTAGGAAGACCCGAAAGAGAGAGTGAAGAGATGAGAGAACAGAATGAGCAGGAAGGGGACAGAAAATGAATAACCAAATGGCCACTCCCTCAGGGCAGAACTTGGGTGGGATTGTTTCTGAAAGCTTAGCCCAAATGACTCCTGGAATACAGAACCTGAGCATTTTCTTTCTTCTCTTAATAACATTTTTTATCCTTATTATTTCTACGGTATACTTATTAAGAAAATATAGAAAAATACATATGCACACATAAATAAAACAAGACAGAGATTTACTGTTAATGTTTTAGCTTTTTTCCTTCTGATTTTTTGATAAAGCCGTACCTATCATATTATATACATATACATAGATGTAATTTATCATCCTTTTCACATAGCCTAGCATGAGAATGTTTCCTAGTCAAATACTATAAGAGAAACAAGACGCCTAATTAGCCCATCTTATGTAAATATACTGTGACTCATTTAACCCATTCTCAATAGATGAATATTTAGGTTATTTTTCTATGGGTACAACATCATTGGTAATTTTCATTTAGAAACATTTTCTGGGGAACAAATTTAACAAATATATTAAAGCTATGGAGGGTGATGGATGAGAGGCAGAAGGAATATGAAGTGATATCAAAACACTTTCATTCATCTTATGTAATAATATCATCAAAATACTTTCATTCATCTTTCCATTTAATTCCCAACCCAAACATGCGAGGTAAACAAGTTAATTAGAATCAAATAATCTGTCTATAGATAATGGAAGGGCTGGAAGCCAAGTGCTTGGAGTCCTTGCATACATGTAGATGAGTGAACACATCAAAGAGCCTTTCCTTCCAAGTACAACTTCAAGAAACTAAATGTAAGACATGTTTTGGGAAGATTAATATATGAATTCACTAGCTTATATTTGGCATGAGGGTAGATGGGGCCTGAGCCAGTGGTCTCCAAAGAGAAATGAGCAAGATAATTCATTGGGCTGCAGAAAAAAATAGAATTTGCACTCACATTAATTTTTATGGTAGCCTCTTAAATATTCTGCTTTCACATATTTTTATATGCAAAATATTAATGCACCAGTTGAGGCAAATAATTGAAACACACACGCATACATGAATTGCAGATGCATGCTAATGTTTTTAAAACCAATGGAGTGATAAATCAAGAAACTATGAGACTACTGCTTTAGATTTCTGTTACAGATGGAGTTTGGAGTGTGGTTGGGGCTAAAAACCTATGGAATATAGATGGAGCATCAGCTTGGTTTAATACTTTACCTAAGTGTGGGTGGCATAAGCCCACATGAATCTTGGGAAGGTAAATAAATAGTGTCCAGAGTTTGGTGGAACAAAGGGGATTGGCTCCTGCTGATCGAGTGACTCAGTCCAGGTGATTGGGCCCCGGGGAAGGGACTGAGCCAAATGGTAAAGATCATTCTGGGAAAAGCAAGCATCCATAGATTCTTGAATTGCAATAAGATGGGGGATGTTTTATGGAACACTTACAGATATGGCCTGAAGTTATAAGAGAGCTTGGGTAGAAGGAGCCGAGGGAATCTAGAATACCCAAAAGGAAACTGAGGCAGATGAAAACCTCAGAACCTTCTAAGAACACACCTTTAAAATGCCTAGAAGTCTATCATATCAAGAAGTAGCATTGAGACGCAGGATAGGTAGGTTTCCACGGAGAGTGGTAGACGGAGTCCTGGATAACCTGGAGTTGGATGAAAAGTCCTAGAAACCTGAAATTAAGCCTTGAAGGAAATAACCAAAGATAGAAACATTCTGAAACCAAATTTTCCCCACAACTTTGCAGAGTCAATTATACCTAAACATAATATTTAATCCATGGCTCATTCTGGCATATGGAGATATTAGGTGACAAAGGGGTTCTCTCCCCCTGCCTAGTGGAAAGCAAACATACAATAAGAACAATAAAAATGATCAAATTAAAGGCATTTTAGCTTCTGTGTGAATCCTTAATTATGTGACACAAAGATTATGTAAACCATAACAACAGAATTATTCTTCTCTGAACATTTTTAATTGTTCAGTTCCATCTCAAGTTTAAAATAGCCCTTGGGAAGTACATTCTATAGGTAAGGTAAGTAAGTCCTAATGTGGCCCTGATTCATCCATATTCAATCATGAAAGTTATAGGGATTCCTGAGAACAAAATAAAATGACAGAGAATGTAAGTTGACCACCCAAGGAGCTATGGCCAGCACAAGTCAATGTCTCCATGGACGGCAGCAGCCCTTGGTAGTTGTTGCCGAGCTCCAACACTGATGCTTTCCAAGCAAACAGGAAAGGTGATGAGAGAAGCATGAAGAGCTCCCAAGACAAAGTGGACATTGTAGACCTGCCCACCCCACCCCGTAAAAGTGAGACAATAAATAGGAGTTTTCTCAAGAAAGGAAGCCTGTATCCCCATCTTGGCAAGACAACTGCTCACACATGCTCGTTAGTGGGGCCTGAGGAGCTGGAAGGCAGTAACTGTTTGTGAAGGCTTCTTTTCAAATGTGCGAAGCTCTCTCTGAATTCTGACTGACTTGCCCCATCTTTCCTCAAAACATGCGCTCTTAGTTCACAAGTTTGACAAGATCAAACACCCAGAGCTATTTAAATATTCTACTTTGTATGCCGCCTTCCAAGACAGTTAACATTCTAGCTTGTTTAGACAACACATGCGCACACACACACACACACACACACACACAGCCAGGACAGTTCATCTTTCTCCTTAAGTCACCCCTCTTTGCCATCCAAATACCAAGTTGATTTAGAATCAACTTCTAGATTTGGGACGGTTACCTTCTTCCTTAATCCTATAACAGCTGCCTCTCAGTGGTCAAGCTAAATCCTTTTAGCTTATGTCTGGCTTGTAGGTCTTCTGGGGTGGAAAACAATGTTAAATAATTCTTATTCTTTAGAACAACTGATAATAATGAGAATGACTAATGGGCATTCATAAGCTGTTATAAGACACAGTTACTGTTCTATGCATTATTCATTTATGCAAACTGTTGTAAAGGTAGCAAACTCACTGGGCAACTGGGCTGGAGCAGTCCCTGAACTCAAGATTAGAATGGCTTGCACATTTCTGAGCCTTGGTTCTGTTTAACATTTTCATCAGTGACCTGCTTAAAGGAGCAAAGAGCAAGCTCATTAAGTTCCGAGATGGGAGGGATGGCCAGAACATTAGAGAACAGGATTAGAATTTTCACAGCCCCTGCCAAATTAGCAAACCTGTCAGAGTCAAACATGTTCACTGGGGACAGGCAGAGAAAAGTCAGCTGCCCAAATGCGAGCTGAGTAGTAGCAAGATATTTAGGAGAAGAACTGAGATGAATATAGATGCAAAAATAGATTCAGATTTCATTGTGCCAATGAACGCCAAATGAAACAGTGGTGCATTGGCACATCTGTACCCCCTTAGAATGGATTCAGATGCTCAATCCATGGACTGCAAAAGAGTAAAACCTTCCCAAAGATTCCTAAGAATTTTAGAGAGTTTTGCTTCCTCACAAACACTCTTAGCTTCAGATTCCTGGGTCTGCTTAATTAGCCTGGTTTATGGATCATTTCGCGATCCCACTTTAGTTGCCCTGTAACATACCACATTGACCCAGACTTAAAAACAATGTCCCTCCCGTGAGCAAATCAAGGCCTCCTGCAGAGCTATCTCCTTGGTTGTCTTGGCTTTCATTCAGTCCATCCAATTAAGCGCCCATTCCAAGTAATTTAACAGGGAATTATCCTAAATACAGACGGTTCTCTCCCTAAGAGGAACTCCTCGGCCAGCTGTTAAGATAATAATATTTGTACCTGTGTTAACTAACAAAGGCAAACATGATAAAATCATGAGTCATGGTGTTATAGCCAAGGGTCACCAAACTTTTTTCTGCAAAGGGGCAAATTGGGAATATTTCGATCTATGTTGCAACTACTCAACTCCAGTATCGTAGCATGAAAGCATGCGTTCACAATAAGTAAACAAATGGGCATGGCCGGATTTGGCCGTGAGTGAGCTGTAGTTTGCTGACTCCTCTAGACTCACCTTCAGAATCTTCAACTTTTGGGGAGCTCAGCAATCATCTTGTCCAACCAGCTCATTTTACAGCTGAAGAGTCTAGGTCCCAGGATGTAGAGTAGTGTTTACACAAGTTAAAAGACAGTTAAGACCAGGTTAAAACTTCAAAGTAGAAACAGGTAGGTCAGCTCCCAGACTGCTGCACTCCCCATTGCACTCCCAGGATATTTCCAGAAGGTTCTAGGAATCTCTGCTTCATTAGCAGAGACTCCTCTAGAAACTTTTCTGCTATAACTTATGGTGCATCGCATTAGCCATGTTATATGTAATATGCAGTAAAGTCATTTTGCAAAAGCCTTAGGAGGACTCCAGATGAATGTGTGACTTAAGATTTTGGTGAGGCTGTCTCTTCACCAAGGGTAGGCTTTGAGAAAACCAGAGTCGACCCCAGAATAGAGGAGAAAGAAAAGTTATGCACAGAGTTCAGAGGGCACAGTTTTATTTTGTTTAAAGAAAGTTAAAAGGGACATAAAAATCTTCATGTACCAAAGGCATGTTTTAAAGAAGAGCAGATGTTCTTCAACTCCTATTTGAATGAAAAGAGCAGGGATGGGGTACAGGTTAAATAATAGGAAGAGCCTACCCAATATAATTCTGTTATGCACAAGAATTTCAGGCCAGAGGACATAGAATTCCCTTAACAATCAAATCTAAGAGTTGCACTCTTGGGAGGGTTTAGGATAGAGAGGAATTGACCAAGTTGGTGATACTCAACTTCCCTTCTCTAAGTCCCCTGAAAGCTGCAGGGAAGAGCCCTCTCTGAGCCAACAGGGGCACACTGAATCATTGCACTTAATGAGAACAGCACGGTTTTCTTAAGAGGATTGTAAAGTGCCGAACATGGAGTCGATATTCATGTTGGGAAAGATAATTGCCCGGATTTCAAAGGAGTCTTCCCAAATTGCACTCCCTCAGATTGGCAGGCATTTTGGGACAAATTGTGGACAGCCCACCATTTGTGGCCCGAAGGTTGCAGCCCCTTCCATATGTTTGTGTGCACATATTAGATGGCTCCACCTTGGTGAGGCCAGAGAGTTCTTCTTGAGGATGGATTGTTGATCTGCAATTTAAAGACCTAGTATCTTGGGCCTGTTCGACCTTGAAAGTCAGGACCCAAGCATTGATGAGCACTCTGATTTTACTACCTTTGATAAAATAATCCATAGTGTACATCTTGTTACTAATTTAAAATGGTGCCATCTGTTCAAATGTCAGTTCCGGGCAGCACATTTCATGAAACCATGGTGGGAGATTAGTTGTCTCAAACAATAGCTCTTCCAACAGCTAACTCCTGGTGATTTTCATTTTTCATTATTATAATTTTTTTCCAGATGATCCAGGAACCTGTACCTCTTGCGCCAGAGGGTATTACATGTAAGTTTGGCCTTCTTTTTTTCATAGCACTAACTTTTCTGCAGTTTAAGCATCACTGACCTAATCCTAAATCCAGTGATTAAAGCAAAAAGGCCCTGCAGCCTGAAGCATCTCCAACCTGTCAGGCTATTAATGCTTGGCTTTAGCAGTAAGAGCCCAGCTGTTATCTTACCTCGAAAGGAAGCCTTTCCTTTCTCGATGCTGGAAGTCATCCAGCCTGACACTGGTGTCTAGGAATCTTGCCATGGGTTACCAAGATTCAGACCTTGCTGTTTATGGACAGACCTTAATAATACACCCGACCCCAAGCAAGCTGTTTCCCAATGTCTGCATGGAGACCTTGTCCTGAACTGAAGTTGGATACTCCAGACTGAATCCAGGTGCTATGCTCAGCTCTTAGTCATGTGTTGGCTAATGAGGGACACAAATTAGGTTAAATGAAACACCAATGACCATCACTTCCCAAGTCTTGAATAGATAGCTAAGAAATCAAAGATGGTATGTTTCAACATCACCTCACTTTCCTACTCCAGTTTCCCTTCCAGGGTACTTTGGTGCCTATTCTGGAAGAAAAATTAAGGTAAAAAAGGGAGATGAAAGGAAAGGAAGGGACTGTGTAATGCACAGGTGCCATCTTTCCTCCCTGTCATCTTAACTACCTGAGAGTTTTGTGATATACAAACTCTTCTGTCCATTTCCCCTCTTCATCCTTCCCATCAAGATGTTCAGGGGCACAGGACTGGTGTTATTCTCCAGAAGAGAAAACTGAAGCTCAAAGAGATGATGGGTTTCCCTAAAGTGGTACCACAAGCTAGGGGTGGGTTTAGTTCTGGGTCACATCCTCCTAGAAATGTGGTGGCAGATGGGAAAACACTAAAGAGGGCAGGGTGGACGGGAGGAAAAAGGAAGTCCCACAAGATGAAACATATTACTTGACCTATCACTTTAGTCCAACTTTTCCAGAATTACCTGTTATTCTCTCCATTGGCAATGTGTCTATATCACTGTACCCCTGACCTGCTGATTTAAATTGTTATTGCATTTAAACAGGGGAGGAGGGGTGGAGAAGAGGCCCCTGGGGTTGAGTATTATAAGGTAGATTAGATGACCTTTCATGAGCAGACAGTAATTTGTGAGCATGCTAAGAGTTGATATTTGCCCAGCATATGGCCTGCCACCAGATCCCCAGCATATGGCCTGCTACCAGATCCCCAGGAAGAGGTGAGTGGCAGAAAGGCAGACATTTCTTGGGGAGTTCACATGGTTGGGGACACAAAAATGTTCCTCGAAGAACTGAGGAAGGAGAACTTAGACTCAAATACGGAAATGGTGATCATGTACAAGTGGGCAAGGAATTATTCTCTTTGTTCCTCTTACAAGTTCTTCTTCCCCTCCAACCTAACTCTACCCTGGCCTCCTTCTTCATTTTCACAGCTAGAAATAGCCCTTAACCTGTACCCACCTCCTCTGTCTCCAGTGACAGCAATCTTCTGTTAACTTTGGCGCTGGCCCTATCAGCTTCTTAGGCTCACCAATACCATGCTAATGAGCATGTTTCATAAAACCCTTCGAGAAACAAATACTCTGAGAGAACAAACCACAGCATCACTAAAGGGAGAACTGTTTGCTTCTTTCTCAAGAAACGTATATTTATTAAACGTTTAGAGTATTTAGTAATTTAGAGTACAGCTAATAAAAAATTAGCTGTGTAATAGTGGTTCTTAAGGAAATAATTCAAAGGTTTGCATGACATCTTGATGCTATAAAATTCATCGAAAGGCCAAGGGCAACTTCATTCCCTTCCTCCTTCAAGTGAGACTGCAATTCAGTGGCATCTGAATTACAACTGTGTATTTTACTGTATAATGAGAATAACAGATAATAAGTGTAAAAATATAAAAGATGAGGCATATTGCTGTTATTATTAACAATCTGGTTGCAGACACTGGTTGCTTGTTGAACTCAGCATTGAGGTCTTTCAGCCCTTGCAACATACTTTTTTGCAACATACATTTTTGCTACATACAGTGTAGCAAAAGCATAGCAGCTTTCCATTCAAAAAGACCTGGGTTAAAATTCCACTCCTATGTTTAACTCATGACTTTGAGCACTTAGCCTTGAGCTTCAGTTCCTTAATCCAGAAAATAAACAAGACTTAGAGAAAGTTTCTTCCTTTGATCGCCAAATATCTACCCCTGTTAAGAAAGAAGCATAGACACATATAAGGAAATTAATCTATTGGTGCTTAAAGAAATATGCCAATGTTTCTGATGGAAGAAATTGCATCTTCTTCTAGGTTTGAATACCGTTGTTATAGAACCTGTCCCGAGAAGACTTACGCTGAAGAATTTGAATGCAAAAAGTGCAATACCAATTGTGGCAACTGTGACCAAAATGAGTGTTACTGGTGTGAAGAGGGCTTCTTTCTCTTGGGTAAGCCAGAAAGCAGCATTGTATGAGGCGAGGCTCTCAGGGCTCTGGGCTCCAACCCAGCACCCAGCTAGTGCAAAAGGAGAACTCGTTTGATTGATTTCAGAGTCTTCGAGAGTTGGTGACTCTTGTCCAAGGAGGAATTTTAATTTATTCTGAAAATAAACACTAGCCAGGAATTCCTTCTGCTTTTATTCCTAAAGCTTAGTTCGTATTTCACTAATTAATCTCAAATATCTCCAAGCTGATGGAAATAAGGGGGTTAGGGGTGGAATAGGAGCTGGGTACCTAAAGAGAAATGCTTTGGAATTGAAATCACCTGGGACTTTCAGAACCACAACCCTTTCCTTGAGACATAATCCATGTCATATATTCCTGTGTAGTTTAAGGCTTTAACAAGATCCCTTGTCTTATGTCTCTGTCAATCCATTGACTTTGACTGACGTGGATGGTTAGGAAGGAAATATACTGTGATTCTTCCATCTGAAGAACTGTTGGTCCAGGGTTCTTGAATGTTGGTGGGGGACAGAGTGGGGCAGCGAGCCCATGGTGGTCTTCAATGGCTCTGTATATAGAGATTCATTTTACATGTAGCTTTTCAAGGCCTGAGGAATGCAAAGTTCTTTATTCAGTGCCCTTAACCCTTTGAGCTGATAGCCGATTTGAATTCCCAGTTGAAAGAGAACTAAGCCAAGGTGTTGGCTTTATTCAAACACATTCCTTGGCTGACATAAGCTACTGCCATCTTGGTTTCTTTAAAAACAAACACAAACAAGAGTCTTTCTAAGACTCCCTTCTGCCTCTTTGGGCTTTGGTCTTGCATAGAGCACCAAGCTAAGCGAGCCAGGGTTCTGCCTTCATGCTTCCTTTCTGTGTTCGACTTAGGCGGCAGTTGTGTGAGTAAATGCGGCCCTGGCTTCCATGGAGACCTAGAAATGGGAGAATGCGAACCCTGCCATCGAGCCTGCAAAACCTGCACTGGCCTTAGCTATGACGAGTGCAGCAGCTGCAGAGAAGGATTGCAGCTGTTGCATGGGAAGTGTGTGGGTCCTGCCCAGACCCAGGTGGAAGGCAAATTCTGGAATGGTATGTACCTCCCCAGAGAGAGCTCGCAGGGCTCTAGCCGCAGCTCTGCCTCCCTCCCTCTTTAACCCTTGCTTTCCAGATAGCAAAGAGCTGAAGTCTGGGCAGGGAAATCAGAGCTCAGAGTGAGAATCGAGTTAGGGCGGTGCCAGGGATTACTGGGGTTTGCTGAGGAAGACGGTAGGAGGGTGTGGTTGGTGTTTGGCCAGCAGGGGGAGCCCAGGAAGCGACTCGAGTTTCTACAAGGGTGGAGTAGAGCCTGGAACCTGGGAACAGTCAGCAGGGAGATGATCCAAGCTACTATTTTCTCAAGATGTTTAAAATGGCTTCTATGACATGCATGGACATATTTATTAAGGCAAAGGAACACTAGGCAGGTAGAGTAAGCTTTTCCATTCAGATAGGGAGGAACTACTCTAAAGTATCAGAATTTATCCTAAAACAACCAATCTCTCGGACTAAATTAGAACTTGACACCACCAGACTTGCCTTTTAAAACTGTCCTCTGTGATTTCTGATGGAGGAAGCTGGAGGAGGGGCTGGAGTGGAGGGAGGAAAAAAATGTGGGGGCTTGGAATCTAACAGTAAATACCGGCACATGTCTCATTTTTACCTGATGCTTCAGAATTGGCCTCTTCGCTTTGGGGCCTCAGTTATAGTCTCCTTTGCAAGGGATTTACAAACTGCTAGTGACCCCTCTGTGTCCAAAGTGGTTGAAAAGCAAAATCCTCTTCCTGCTGGAGAAAAAAAAATTTTTTGATTCATATTCTAAGCAGAGACTCTCACAAAACGAGATGTTCTCCATTCGATTTCTAGGCAAGCACTTGTTAAAAGGGTCATTTCAGTGCAGAAGCCGCAGCTGCTGCAAGGAGATCCACACAGGATGAGTTTTCTGAGGGCCTGAGAGAGTGATAGATCTGAGGCAGCAGAAAAGCCTCTTGCTGGGTTTGAGAGGAAGGATGTCGATGGCGCTGTCCTACGACAGCGTCACACACGCGACTTAAAGGAGCAGCAGCTCGAAGGCCGCCACAAACCAGTGGCCAAAGGCCAAGGAGAACACAGGGCCTGTTTTCGAGACATAGCTGGGAAGAAAATTATTCAGTCCAGATTGGGATATCTTCCGTGAATTACAGCTGAGCTAAAATGCTGAAAATGAGTTTGTCTGGCATTCAGGCATTTAAGAGGCAGTGCGAGCCAAGAGGAAAATGGTCTGGTGCTGTGTTTCTAGCTCAGAACATCTGTATTTTATCTGGCGTACCAGATGATGAAAAGGTCCAGGGAGCCAAGAATCAGAGCAGACTCGGTTCCCCAAGTGATTACGCGTCCCTTCAACTGGACTACGCATTCTGCAAGCAAAAATCAGGCTTTGATGGTTTCCCTTTGTCGAAGCACCACACCCACCCCTCAACATTTTCCACCATCAAAGTGCAATATATTTGAAGAGATGAAGGAATTAGTCCACTTGGGGGTTTAGCACCACTAAGGGCTTCGGGCAGCAGATGGGAATGCTGGACAAAAGCCATAAAGCCAGTGATATGGCTTCACTTTTCCATTTCTGTGATCTATGAAATAAGACATGCAAACTATCAACACGGAAGGAAAAAAAATATTTATTCACTGAGCGAGGTAAGGCCAGAGCTCAGCTTCCCCAGTATAGTTAAGGCACTGAAATGGATAGTAAGGGGAAGATGCATTCCATAAAGTCCTGGGAGTATTTAAGCCAATGCCTACATCTTCTGCCTGACTTCTTTTCCTTAAAAAACAAAGTTGGGAGTGTAACAGGAGAGCAGAGTGTTCCAGAGAACAAGCACTAGCCACACCTTTGAGATGATGGGGAGCAGATTGCAGTCATTCTAAGGTGAACTTAGAGGAAGCCCAGACAAATTAGGGTTTAGGAGAGGACGTAGCTGTCAAGGACCTGGTATCAGCAAGGTTGTTTCGTTTGCTTTTTTTTAAATACATGTTTAGAAAGGATAGCTAAGATAGGACAAATCAGTCTATTCCTTTATCCACAGTGCTCCCCAGTGAAAATAAGAAGATCATGTTTGCATCCAAAGACTATAACCTGCCACATGAGTGTATGTTAACTCTTAAAATAAAAATCCATACAAGCATTCACCAAACTCCTCTTTGACTGAGGAGGCTAATCAGGATGAGAGTGGCAATGATGAAGGGGCCATCAGTCTTTGTTGATTAACCAACAATTGGGACTATGTCCTAGCCCAGTGTAAGGAGAGAGGTTTCTTCATGTATCAGATCATGCCTGACATATCTTCCAGCCAAGGCTAAGTAATCTCCAAAGATGGCTGCTCAAGTCCCAAGAACAATTCCTGCTCATTTCCCTACCTTTCTTTTTCCATCATTGATGAGAACCATGTATGTAGCAGGTTCTAATTAAATATTCTGATGACAGTCTAATCTTCAAAGTACAGATGAGGTGAATAAACTTTTTATGTTTGACCACATCCTAACAATTTATCATTAGCCTGCCTTTTGATTTTGCAATTCCTATACTGAGGGTTGCAGTGGAATCCAGCATCAATCACAAATCCCAAAGTCATTCACATGTGAAACAATTCCTACTAGCAGGAAGATGCATTGGCTGGTAAACTGAACTTTAGAGAACCTTAAAGATGACACAAGAGTCTGACTTTTATAAGAACTTTGTAGATGTACGCAATTGCCTTACTTAGAAATGCGGACATCATTTTTATTTAACCCACCAGCTAGAACTCAGAGGGCACAGAGAGCATGTCATTGAGTCAGGAAGCCAATCTTTTGAAACCGTTGGCCCACTGGTGTGATGGATCCACTTGTGTCAGCTTGTGCTGATTATTAAATCCTCAAGAATTTTGTAAACGTCTTGTTACACCATTGGCAGCTTGAAACCAGCCATGGTGGGAGTATTTACACCTAAGAAATTGGCAAGCACTGCACATTGGGTTGTTCATTTTAGTTTTGTGTTTTCACAGAACTGGTTGACCAGCACACCACTGCTTTGGCCTCTATCAAACCATTTTAAAATCTAAGATAATTACTGGGAAATCTCCCTAATGGATAGGGGCTTCAAAATTTGGTATACCTTGATTCAATTCCTGGTTGTTTTTTACTACCTATGTGAAACTAAGCAAGTTACCTATCCTCTCTGATTTTCAGTTTCCTAAACTGTAAATTGAGATTATGGAATACCTCTCCCAAGATCCTTGTGAGAATTCAATGAGAAAACACACATAGATTTCCCAGCACATAATATGCACACAATGAAAGTTCATCTATTCCCTGGCCCTTCAGCCTGATCCAGTTTTAAGACGTGTAACATTAGCCCACTTTCCAGTCTTGCCTAGCTCATGAAAGAATGCAATTTGGGGGTCCTAGGGAGTGATAAAGGTTTGTGAAAAACAGCCCTAGAAAGAAGGCAATAAGTAAGAGTCAATTAGAGCATGTAATCGCTAGGCAATGTCTGATTCAGCCAAGAATAATGTGTATTCACAAAAGATGTTGATAGCAGTTTTATTTATAATAACAAAAAAAGGAGGGGAACAATCTAAAAATATAGCAAAAGAAAACAAGTTGAGTGAATTCTGCTTCATACAACTAAATAGACAAGCCTTTTAAAAATGACGTTTGTGATGAATTTTAATGTCAATTTAAAAGTGCCTGTAAGATTCTATAATGTTAAGTGCAAAATGCAGGGTCAGTGTTATAAATGCAGGGTATGTAAATGATTACACATACTCACATACATGCAATTATGCTCGCCCGTCCATTATAAAGATGGGAAATCTATGCACAAAGGGTACACAGCAGACATTTCTGGGTGGGGGGGGGGTTATGGGTGAGGTTATCATCTTCTTTATCCTCTTTGCATTAAAAGAATAAAACACTTTTCTTTTCAATAAAAAAAGAACCCGTGCCCACTGCAAGCCCATCTTTGATGAAGAGCCTGCTGCAGGAACGACGAAGGTGGAAGGTTCAAACCAAAAGAGGTAATAGGGAAACAGGGCAAAGGAAGACCAACACAGCACATCGAGAGATGATATAAAAACAAACACAAGGGCGTGCAAAGGCAGTTTAGCTCAGTGGTAGAATTCTCACCTGCCATGTGTGGGGCCCAGGTTCGATTCCCAGCCAATGCACTCCCCACCCCCCCCCACCCCCCCAAAAATTCAACAAATTGTGCTGCAATTACGGGATACTCACATGGAAAAGGAGTGAGATGTTACCCCCGTCAAAAAGCATACAAAAAAAAAGACACTGGGAGGTGAGAAGTAAACGGGAAAGAGAGAATTCAATAATGGAGATGTCTGTAATCTACGAGGACATTTCTGATATTTCAAGTATTGATGTCTGGGAGAGGCTACAAGAAAAGCCTCTGTGCTTGCAGATGTCTGAGAAAGGGATGAAGACAGCATTTTGCCTTCCCAGTCACTGCAGCAGTATTTGAAATAGTCAAGATCAGGGGCACACTAAATGAACAATAGGAGACTAGAAAAACAGAGTATGACACACCCATACAATGGAATACTATGAGGCCGTCAAAAAGAACAAGGAGGTTATGTATGTACTGATGGAGAACAGTCTCCAAAATATATTGATAAGTTAAAAAGGGAAAAGAAAAGGCAAGGTGACATAGTTTGAATAGATGCAATTTATATTTAAAAGAGTGGAGAAGAGGAGGGAGCAAGCACATACCTGTGTTTGCTTTATCGGCCTAAATTATTTCTAGAAAAATGTACATGGAATCTGTACAATTGGTTGCTTCTGGAGAAGGAGGGTGTATGGAATCAGAATTTGGTAGGGAAACTTCACAGTATATGCCCCCTTTTCTACATTTCGGACCAGGTGAGTATTGTTTTTTCAAAACAAATACAACAGGACTTCTGCTTTATATGGTTTAGCTATTGTCATTTCTGAAGGCAGGACTCTAGACTTTCTTGGTCAATTTTTTTTTTTCTTTTTTAGAGGCCCTCTACCATCTAGAATTTCTGAGGTGGATAAAAGAAATATGACCAAGGTCAAGAGAGAAACAGGAAACGTTCCAAAATTTATCTGTTAAAATTAAGTTGCTCATCTTTTGTGTTTCATTACAAAACCAATTTATCTAGAAGTTGTTACTGCACAATGATATTTATGAAAAGAACTGTAGCTGAAGATGACTGCCCTTTGCCCAGCTAATTGTGAAGTTAAATGCTAGTACAGAGCTCCCTCTGGTGCAAATATGAGAACACTACAGAATTTTAAACCAAGTGCGAATAGGAAAATGTCAAATTGTCAGAATGTGAGACTTAGGTCATTATAAATAAACATACCTGCATTTTGCAAAAATTTAAAATATATGAAATTTAAAATATACCATGTTTTAAATAAATATGAAAAAATAAGTGAAAATAACTATTAATATAATATTTTAGTATTGAATTGATAAAATCAAATAAACTCATGACCTGGACATATAACATGAAAGACTTACCAGGTCCTCCTCACTGCCCAGGGAAGGTTCTTTTGTTAACATTTCTCAACAACTGCTCTCATCCATTAAGTAAGCATCTTGGCTGGTCTTAGAAATAGAATTGTTTAGTGCTCATCTCTCTGTTGCCTTCTCCCAAATCTTTCTTTCCTGGGTTAACGAATAACTGTCAGGTCAGAAAAGGCTTCAGGGAAAGCCTCAAGCACGTTGAGAGGCACACGGACCGGCTGGGGGTAAACCCGTGGCTAAAGCGCCTCTGCAAAGACAAGTCTGATCGCTTAACAGGCCCCCCCGGGAGGGTTCCTCAGTCAGTCATCAGTTTTAATTAGTCTACGGAGAAGCCAGGGCAAAATTTTTCACTACTGCCACTCAACTGGGCAGCCACATATATACGTATATTTACGTGTGTGTAAGATGGATGTATTTGGTATCCATTTAAATGTATATATGTGTGTGTGTGTGTGTGTGTGTGAACACATCAAGGCATATGTTTACATAAATTGAACATATATACAAACTTGCAAATGTATAGTTTTGAATCTAGTTTCCTCCGCAGCAAGACTCAGCAGCTTTTATAACCATGAGACCCACCATAGAAAGTGGCCAATGCCTGCTAGTGCCACTAATGGGTATAAGACAGAGGAAACAGGAGGGAAATAGAGCAAAAGTCCCAGAGAGGGGGTGGGCAATGAGCAAACGAGGAAGTTGGGAGCGAGACCAGAAGGAACAACATTTGCTGAGCCACTGTGTGAAGCATGTGACATACGCCATCTGATTTAGTCTTCATGAAAGTCCTATAGGAGAGGAAGCCTTTTCCCTCCTTTTAGAGACAAAGCAGGGCGGACTCTGGGAGTTGAATCACTGTATCCATGGTTACCGTCCCAGTAAGCAGCACAGCTGGGCTCTGAAGGCAGGTGTGACTAGAGAGCCAAGTATGCCAGACTGTCAGGGAGAAAGGAAAGGAAAGGCAAGGGATGAGAAGGATGGATGGAAGGAAGGGAGGGAGGGGAATGTGAAATGCCAACTGAACGAGGAGCCAAGGTCATTTGTCTCACACATTCTGGTCTCCAACCTCTTCTTCTAATTATTCCCCAGTGAGTCATGCTGAAGCTGAAATGCAAATTCTTGAGCCTTAGTCAAGATCTTAACATGTATTGATTGAGTAATGTCGTTGAGGCTGTTATATATGTTGCTGAAACTGTCCCAAGGAGTAGCTGAGGCGACTTCCTAGAAAAGCCTGCTCTAGAGGGGAAGGGAGAGGGAGGGGGAGATGGGAAGCATCTGGAGCCAATGATGCAAATCTGACCAACTGGCAAGTTTAGGGATGGATCCTTTAAGTATTCATAGTGATTTCAGACAAATTTAAGACAAGCGCCACTTAAGTTGCATTCCATAGTGGCTACACAGATCCAAATGTTGACCAATAACATAATACGATTTTCAAGAGAAGAAAGAAACAGAAAAGGAGAAAGATAGAAAGGGAAGGAGAGAGGGAGAGAAAGAGGAAGAGAGGAAAGAAGGGAGAAAAGAAAAAAAGAGAAAGGGAGAAAGGGAGAGTGAGAGAGAAAGAAAGGAGAGAAGGAAGAAAGGAGGGAAGGAAGGAAGGAGGGAAGGAAGGGAGGGAGGGAGGGAGGAAGGAAGGAAGGAAGGAAGGAAGGAAGGAAGGAAGGAAGGAAGGAAGGAAGGAAGGAAGGAAGGAAGGAAGGAAGGAAGGAAAGGGCGTTTCTCCATGAGAGGCACGCTAAATCCTGTTGCCCTCTTGGAGAAAAGGAAGTGGTCATTTAAGACTTTTGAGAAAGGAAGTGATTTACCTTTGAAGTGGAGGCTCATTCACATCACATGTGTACACACAAACACTCACTCCCACACATTTCTAAGTTCATTCGTTAGTTCAAATATCCTCCAAAATATCCAGAGCTGTCTTGTAAGAAACCAAATTCCCTGTCATGGAAGTTTGTTTGTGGAACTCTTGATAGTCAAAGAGCCCATTGTCAATGAATGAGAAGAAGGAAAAAAAAGAAATCCACACAGTGCCAGCAATTAGCTAATGTAAAATGGAAGAAGGGATAGGACTTTGGTGGGAAGGGAAGACTGGTCTTTTCCATCTCTGCCATACAAAGAGCTTTTTCAAAGGAGACTGACTTCTTGTTTCTCTCCCTACACAGACATTTTAAGAAAATACCAGCCTTGTCATCCTTCTTGTATGACCTGTGATGGGTCTGCGACTCTGTGCACTTCCTGTCGAAAAGGTTAGTGAGGAGCAGGCAGGTGGGGGCAGTGGCCAAGTCAATTCATTGGAACACATGTATGTGGGCATCTTTGTGCAGGAGGCTTGCTCAACCTTGATCTAGACCATTCTGGGGAAACACCGGTTCCCAAACACACTGACTAATAGTGACAACTGGCTTTCAAAGGATGGAAAAAAAAAAAAAAAGAAAGAAAGAAAAAAAATCTAATCTTTCTTAATCTGAAGGTGTGCTGAAGTTATTTTTGACTTAGCCAGGGAATTTCCTAGGGTCTATGGTTGCCTGATTTTTGTGGTTTCCATCATCCTTTTAAAGTGCATTAATCAAAACAAGAGAACTGAAGACAGAGAGTGTAAGTGGGGTAAATAGCCTGCCTATTATTTCCTTCTTCATTACTGATGCTGAATTGTACTGGATTGAGGTGGGGAGGAGTCGGGCAGAGGGAGCCAAGGGCTACAGTGTAATAATGTAACAAACTAGTAAATACTTTATCCTCTGTACAAACAAAACATTAGAAATAACATAATCGCTCCCAGTCGGAGGGATGCTGTATTAATAGGATGCACTAAGATAAGGGTTTGCTCCCATTCCAGTGATCTGGATGAAGATCATGTTGAAAGAGACAAGGTTAAAAGTGAAATGTGATGCAAACACAGCAGTTTAAAATAATAGTTGTGCCATGATTATAATCCTATAAAACATAAAAGATTACTTGCAAAGGAACCCCAAGGAATTTTCTTGGAATTTGGTGGTTAAAGGTAATTTTTAAATGGCTTCCTCTAATGATGGTGTTATCAGTTTTTTTCAATTAAAAATTAGTAGATGGACCCTTAGCTAAAGATGAAAGAGTTACTATTTGTCCTAACAAAGTAGGCATTGGGAAAGCAGAAGAATAGACGGGGCAGCTCTGTACGTGTATCTGCCTCACACCAGGAAGACAGAGAAAAGGCTGTTGATAAGAAGATTAGCTCAGCAAAGGGACACCCAGAATGACCCATGTCTAATTTTGGGAGCAAAGTAACAGAAACAGGGCAAGGGCCTCCTGTCATCAATTTCCTTTCTAGAGCTTTAACTCCACTTGGAAGACTTAGCATCACTAATAAATATTTTGGTAAGCCTGAAATAACTGTTCTGGATATCCAGTGGGCTTTGGAGAAGGCTTAAAAAGCCCTGGGCAAGAGTGTCAGTTCTCTGCACAGACGTGTATGCTGTCCTCATCTTCTCTCTTCCCTTTGTTTCTAGGTACATATCTGTTGGCTCAGGCCTGTGTGTCCTCCTGCCCACAAGGCACATGGCCTTCAGCCAGGAGTGGCAGCTGTGAAAACTGTACAGAAGACTGTGCTTCTTGCTCTGCAACTCACCTTTGTGAAAAGTGCCAGGTTCACCCTGACCACCGGCTCTTCCTCCATGATGGCAGATGCTTCACCAAATGCCCGGAGTACGTTTCCAACTCCCCTTTACTTCCTATTTGTGTTCATTCTCCCGCAGCACTCTGGGGTAGGGCAATTCCTTCCTATTCATTCAAAGAACTATCTTCCTGTCTGGTTAGAGCACCCTCATAAGTGTCCTCTTCTGACTGCTTGACATCACTGTTGGCCACAGCAGTCAAAAGTTGCATGAAGCAAAGTGCGCACTTCTCTCTTGTGCCTATTATATGGATATACTTTCACTTACAAAAAGACTTCTTTTTTCCTCTTGTACTGATGATCGGGTATTGTCAACATTTTGACTCCATCACAAAAGTAAGGTTGTGAGAGGCTGTGGAACTTCTGAACTCTTTGGAGTTAAAGGTAAGGCATTAACTATGAATGATAAATAAGCAACCATCTGGGTGATTATTTACTGATTCCTAATGGTTTCGTTGGTCCCTTGGCTTATAATTCCTTTGCTACTTCTATCAACAATCCCACCTCCAGGATTTGCCGAACAGGGAAATGGAAATAGAAAATGGAAAAGTCTGTCAGGAAAGTTTCAGTCACGAACAACAGAAATGCCAAGCAAAATGACAGAGACAACACAGGGTTATTTTCTCATGTAACAAGAAGTTTGGAGATGAGCATCGTCAGCCAGCCCCAGTCTTTCCATTTTGCTGTTCGGTGGCTCCCCTTTTGCTCCTACGATGTCTGGACCAGCGCCAGATATCACCACTTCCCACAGCCACCAGCAGAAGCACAAAAGGGGAACTTTCTCCTTGGCTATCTCTTTTTTTTTTTAATTTTTTATTAATTAAAAAAAAATTACAAGAAGCACAAACATTCCCAACACATACACTCAGCAATTCACAATATCATCACATAGTTACATATTCATCATCATGATCATTTCCCACACATTTGCATCAATTCAGAAAAAGACATAAAAAGACAACAGAAAAATAAAACAAAAACAGAAAAAAAAATTTTACATACCATATCCCTTACCCCTCACTTTCATTGATCGCTAGCATTTCAAACTATATTTATTTTAACATTTGTTCCCCCTATTTATTTTTATTCCATATATTCTACTCATCTGTTGACAAGGTAGATAAAAGGAGCATCAGACACAAGGTTTTCACGATCACACAGTCACATCGTGGAAGCTATATCATTATACAATCATCATCAAGAAACATGGCTACTGGAACACAGCTCTACATTTTCAGGCAGTTCCCTCCAGCCTCTCCATTACATCTTGAATAGCAAGATGATATCTACTTGATGCATAAGAATAACCTCCAGGATAATCTCTTGACTCTGTTTGGAATCTCTCAGCCATTGACACTTTGCCTCATTTCCCTCTTCCCCCTTTTGGTCGAGAAGGTTCTCTCAATCCCTTGATGCTAAGTCTCAGCTCATTCTAGGGTTTTTCTTAGTCCCTTGATGCTGAGTTTCTGCTCATTCCAAGATCTCTGTCCCATGTTGCCAGGAAGGTCCACACCCCTGGGAGTCATGTCCCACGTAGGGAGGGGTAGGGTGGTGAGACTGCTCATTGTGTTGGCTGGAGAGAGGGGGCTATCTCTTTTTAAGAGGAAAGAAAACTTTCTGAGAATTGCCTTCACATCTCATTGACCAAAATGTATCATTTACACCTTCCTAAACTAATCTTTGGCAGGGGGGATGGACATATAGGATTGGCCCAAGTGGAATAAGATTCACCCCTGAACACATAAACAAAATCAGAACCTGCCAGTAAGGAAAAATGGAGAGACGGGACAAGAGATGAATTGGGTTAGGCAACCTTACGTGTAGGTGTTGAGGAATGATGAGTTTCATTTGCAATCTGATTTAAAAGAACTTGATGATTAAAACAATGCATATTTCCTAAAAACCTATTCATCTCAATCACTGAGATAGACTCACAAACGTAAGCCGAGGTGTTTATCTTCGAGAAGCTTCCGATCGAGCGTAGAAGCTAAATGTATTCAGTTCTACTCCACAGATACACATTTAGCACCTACTAGGTATAGGAACTGACATTCAAAACCATGTTAAGATTGTTAAAGGAAGCCTGAGACTGCAAAAGGCTTATAACCCACTGCAAGAGGTTTGCATCAGTCACTGTCATACTTCCCAGTGCCTGAATGCACAGAGAGCCGAGCAGAACCATTTAAAAACAGTAATTTGCTGAGGGCTTGCTATGCCTAGGCACTGCCCCAAATGTACAGACCCAATAACCCTCAGGAGTCCTATTGTGCAGCTGTGATTGTTTTCTCCCATTCTATAGATGCTCAATATCACATAGCTAATACTTGTTACAGCCAAGGTTGGAATCCAAGTCTGCCCGGCACTGAAGTCCATATGCTTAACCATTACACAATGCTGCCTTCTTGTCCAACTGGCTGGGCTTTTTTCTTTTTTTATAACAGCTTTATTGAGATATAATTCTCAAAACATACAATTCTCCCATTTAAAGCACACAATGCAATGCTTTTTTAGTGTATTCACAGTTATGCAACCCTCACCACAATTTGAGAACATTTTCATCATCCCAAAATAGAAATCCTGTACCCTTTTAGCCGTCACCCTTAATTTTTCCCATTCTCTGCAACCCTAAGAAACCACTAATTTACTTTCTATTTCTATAGATTTGCCTGTTCCAGACATTTCATATAAATGGTGTCATACAATACATAGTTTTTTGTGACTGGCTTCTTACCTTAGCGTGAGTTTTCGAGTATTTGAAAAGAGGCTTAACAGAAAATAGCTCTTGAAGGACTTTGTCAAGCAGAATGGAGAAAGAGGAGGAAAAAGTTGGAGAACACAAGGGAAGAAGGCAATATGAGGAAAAACTCATAGTCAGGGAGGCCTGAAACTGCCAGCCTCCCTCCATCCCATCAACCATGGCTCGAGCTTAAACAAACTTAGCAAATGTATTATTATAAAACAAAGGTGAAGGCCAGAAGTCTATTTTCCAAAGTCAATCATTTGTTCCTCATTAACCTTTGCTATGATAGAATTGAGTAGACGGTCATTTTTATTGCTATACTTATTTAATCACTGCAACCATTTCCTAGGTCTCTCTTAGATTCTTCGAATGTTCCAGGAATTAGCAATGCATCACAATAAGGAAGAAAGAGATGCTCTTACCTTCTTCCAATCAGTTGTCTATTCAACAAGTCTGTCTTCCAAGGCTTGGCTTGACCCATTCTTAGGAGCAATGGAATACTACTATGTGGATACACAGCAGTGCAGAAATTTTGTATTTTTTTAAAAATAAGGAAGCTGCTACCAAGGCCTATAATTCTTGCAGTCTATAGAATAAGAAGCATGTGGCCTTCTGTTTTTTTGCATTGGTTTTTTTTTTTTTTTTTTTGCATGGGCAGGCGCCGGGAATCAAACCTGAGTCCACGGCAGGCGAGAACTCTGCCACTGAACCACCTTGGCCCTAGCCTTCTGTTTTGCATAGCACATCTGATTACTATGGTATCCCGCATTTTTGCATTTATGAAGAAAAAAATAGGAAAACAGAGTCTGAAAGACATACACTATTCAATTTGTCTTGGAAGGCCTTGTTGCTATTTCTGAGCAGTCTTCCACTTGCGTGTCATCCATCCCAGAAAAGCTAGGAGATTTATAACAGGATACAACCTGCAATGAAATGGCACTAAGGTATTAAGAATTATTTGTAAGTCAGCATTAGTGCCCATCACTTTTTCAAACATGGTATTTGTCCATGAAACAAAAACAGTTTGAGTAGTAACATATATTAATATGGTAATTGTTTAAAAGGCAACAAAAAACTTAAGGTGTACTCAGTCCACCAAATATGAACAGCTTTGAAGCGCTGGTAGAGGAAAAATATCCTTTAAGCACTGGCTGTCTCTGTTTTGGGTGTCTGAAAAATATTTATGGAGCTCAAGACCAGAAATCGTCTGCCCTACATATATTTATCTGGGCTGAAAGACTTCAACACAAATTACTTTGAATTTAATAATTTAATTCATGTGGCGTTATCTTTCAAAAGAATTTATATTTGTCTTTGTGAATAAAAATAACAGTGAAATAAAGCATGACAAAATGCAGCAAACAAAATTTGTAAATGCAGGGAGTAGACAGAAGGAATAACCAGGTAGATGTGGGTAGAGAAGGCTGCTTTTGACACTAACACTCTCTGGAAAATTCCTCATGTTGACTTCTGCCTGCGTCCCAACAGAGTTTCTGAAGTTCACTTATTTTTGAGTTAAAAATCATCTTCAGTGGGTTGGGTTTTTGCTTGAATCCATGTCTTTCAATTTAGCATTTAATGCAACATCGACTGCGCTAAGGAGGAGAGCCTCATGTCTCATACTGTATCTTTTCAGGTCCTGTACTAAAAATGCTCATCTTCTTTGTCCAGAAATTATTTTCCCAAGGCCTTATCCTAGCACTGCAAATCTACTTGATGAGCTGCGTATCTGGGCGATAACCTTTGCAGGTTTTCTCTTAGAATATAGGAGGTACTCTGAAACCCTGGAGTTACAGCTGCCTTGAGAAAACAGCTGTGGATTTGCTAGGACGTTGAGAATTAGCAAATGAACAGCAATCCAGCACAACTCCCTCAAACGAAAGACCCCAGAATTTTTATAATATAGGAATGATGAATCCATCAATTGCTCATTCTGGTAGAAGATGGAATATATTTGGGAATGCATGTTTATTTAATTTCAAATTTCTCAAATCCAAACTCCTGGTAGGCATATAATGCATTTCTAGACACTGTTGTGTCAAAATTCATTTTTAAGGGATAGATTTGTGGGACACAGTAGCAGTACCTTTGTTCTTTGAGTGTTCACCATAGTGGTCAAAAAAGCTCAAGATAACAATGCATAAAGAAGCCCAAATCTTAGCTTTCATCTGGATACTACTAGTTCCCCTTTCATCTTCTTATTTCTCTACTTTCTTTTCCAATTTCTTCTTCTTAAAACCACATTTTAACAGAATAAACTTATGAAGTATGTAACAACATGGATGGACCTTGAGAACATTATGCTGAGTGAGACTAGCCAAAAACTAAAGGACAAATACTGTATGGTCTCACTGATATGAACTGACATTAGTGAATAAACTTGGAATATGTCGTTGGTAACAGAGACCATCAGGAGATAGAAATAGGGTAAGATATTGGGTAATTGG
>PVIY010016701.1:0-51092 GCA_004026745.1 Myrmecophaga tridactyla | reverse complement strand
CCCCTGTCCCTGCCCCCCTCTCCCTACCCTCCCCTGTCCCTGCCCCACCCTTCCCTCCCACTTCCGGCCCTCACCCTCCCCCCTCCTGCCCCCGCAGGCACCTGAAGGAGATCTCAGAGCTGCAGACCCAGCAGAAGCAGGAGATTGAGGCCCTGTACCGCCGGCGGGGCAAGCCGCCGCCCCCCACCCTGGGCTTCTTCCACACGGCCCCGCCCAGTGGCCGCCGCAGGAAGGCCAGCAAGAGCAAGCTGCGCGCCGGGAGGCTGCTCAACCCGCTGGTGCAACAGCTGAAGGTCGTGGCGTCCAGCACAGGTCGGCCATGCGCCTGTCCTCCGGGCTGCTGGGGGCGGAGGGCTGCACAGGGCCGCATGGGGCCGTGGGGATGCGGGGAGGGTTCGGCCCTGGGGGAGCGCCCGTGCAGCTGGGAAAGCGCTGCAGGCTGTGGGCACCTCTGCGGCCTGTCCCCGGGGGGAGCGAGGCGTTGAAGCTGCAGGCATCTCTGGGAGCCTGGCCAGCTTGGAGTGTGGGCGGTGGGCAGGCGAGGGGCGGCCTGGCCGCTGAGGGAGCCCAGGGGTGCGGTGGAAGCAGGCCTGGTGGTGTGGCATCGGCAGAGCCGGGCGTGCTGGGGGCCGACCCCCAGCCCTGGGCCTCTGCCGGGTGCTGCCCGGGATGGGTGCTGTGTCTGCGGGGTCTGCCTCTCGGCCACTGGTCTGCTGACCTGCCGGGGCCCCTCCCGGTGCTGTCACCACACCCTGTCAGGGAGAGGTGTTGGTCTGGCCCCCACATGGCTTGTCCCACGGGTGGAAGGCTCCGGGCCTGGCCAGCAGGAGCCCTCCCTGGGGGCACTCGTCCTGGGGCACCCGCTCACACAGCCCACGACACGACCCTGGATGGGCTTTTTTTTTTGCACGGGCAGGCTCTGGGAATTGACCAGGGTCTCCGGCATGGCAGGCGAGAACTCTACCACTGAGCCACTGTGGTGGGTCCTGGATGGGCTCTTTTTTAATACAATTTTATTGAGATGTATTCATATACTGTATAATCATCCAAAATGTACTTTCGGGGGCTCACAGTATCATCATATCATTGTGCATTCATCACCATAATCAATTTTAGAACATCTTCATTCCTCCAAAATAATAAGCAGAAATAAAAAGAACACCCCAAACATCCCATCCTGGCAAGCTCCCTATTGTTTGTTTATTTTTGTCCTTGCTTTCTTACCCATCTGTCCTTACACTGGGTAAAGGGAGCATCAGTCACAAGGTTTTCACAGCCACACAGGTACATCTTAAGGGCTCTGTAGTTACTCAGTTTTCCTCAGGAATCAAGGCTGTTGGTTACAGTTCAGCAGTTCCAGGTACTTCCCTCCAGCCTCTCCAATACACCATAAACTAAAAAGGGAATATCTATATAATACGTAAGAATAACCTCCAGGATAACTTCTCAACTCTGTGTGAAATCTCTCAGCCACTGAGACTTTATTTCGTCTCATTTCTCTCTTCCCCCTTTGGTAAAGAAGGTTTTCTCCATCTGTTGATACCAGGTCCTGGCTCATCCCAGGATTTCTGTCCCATGTTGCCAGGGGGATTTACACCCCTAGGATTCATGTCCCATGTAGAAGGGGAGGAGAGAGAGAGAGAGGCCACATCTGAGCCACAGAAGAGGCTCTCTGGGGTGAGTCTTAGGCATCAGTATCAGTAGGCTTAGCCTCTCCTTTGCAGGAATAGGTTTCATAGAGGTGAACCCCACGTTCGAGGCCTGGCCCATCAACTCGGCAGTCCCACTGACTGTGAAGGTACCAGGTCTCCCCAGGGGAGAAGTTTAATATTTTCACCTTTCCCCAGCCCCCCAAGCGCACGTGGCAGGGCTGTGGTCTTTGGCCGCATTTGAACAGCAGAGGAAGCACCACCAATGCCACATTCAGGTGGGCAGAGGCCGTGGTGGCTCTCGCTGCTCTCCCCGCAGCCCGCCGTGGGTGCTGCAGCCCCGTGACCGTGGCGTATGGGCCTTCCCAAGGCCCCCCAGTGTCGGGGGGATCTGACGGGCCCCGCCTGGGGTGGCCCCGGCCGGTGGCGCCTCATGGTACCGGTGGCCGTCTTCTCCCACCCCCGCCCAGGTCACTTGTCAGACTGCAGCAGAGGCCCCCCCGCTAAGGACCCTGCTGCCCGGACTGCCGGGCCGGCTGCGGACGGCAGAGTGGCGCCCCCGGCTCCAGCCCCGAGTGGGAAGGCCGTGCAGACCCAGCAGCCCTGCTCTGTCAAGGCCTCGCTGTCCGCTGACATCTGCTCCGGCTTAGCCAGCGACGGAGGTGGAGTGCACGGCCAAGGTGACTTCCAGCTCCCGCCTGCCCGAGCATGCGCTAGCCACGTAGGGCCTCGGTGCGGTCCCCAGGGACACGCCCCGTAGAGGAGGGCAGGAGCTGCTGCAGCGTCTGCTGAGCGGCCCTTACACAGCGCAGAGCAGGACAGAACAGAGTCGTCTTTGAACGAAAAGAACGGAATTGCCGCGTCCTCACCCGGGCTGGTTGTCAGCGGCTCGGGGGAGGTGATGCTCGGCTAGGACGGTCCTAGGGGAGGTCGCCAGGACCCTTGAGGGGCTCGGCCCGATGGCCAGGGAGGGGAGACAGCCACAGTCATCTGCCGCGGTAGCTCTGTCGGCCTGGCTGCGGCGAGTCCTGGCCCCCCACCCCTGCCCCCAGCAGAGCCAGCACGGTGCTAAACACCGGACCCTTCCGCTGAGGAAGGGCGGCTCGGGAGGTTGACCTTGAGACTCGGGAGGCTGACCTTGACACGGACGCGCCCTCTGCCCAGCGCTGCAGGGGACCAGGGCAGCTGCTGATAAAGCCTCCGCGTCCTGCTTCTCAGCGTCTGTACCCCAAGAAAGTGTGGCCGCGGTGACAAAGGTGCTGAGCCGGCCCCCATCCCGCCCGCCCACCCCTCCGGGAGCCCCGGCCGGGGGTCCCTCTCCTGCCACACTCAGTGGCTTTGGGCCTCCGGGCTGGGCTAGGCGGAGCCTTGGCTGTTTAGTGGCAGAGCTGATGTGACTGGTGGTGTGGTAGGACGTGGAGTCGCAGAGACTTGTACTTGATAAGTGTCTCTTTGTTTTCTTCCCTTTATATTCATTTGCAGGCTGGACGGTTTACCATCAAACGTCTGAGAGAGTGACCTATAAATCTAGTAGCAAACCTCGTGCCAGATTCCTCAGTGGACCTGTGTCTTTGTCCATCTGTCTGTATTTGTTCTTTTGTATTTTATCACCTCCTGTCCCTTGGTTTCTGCCCCCACTCCTCCTCTGTCTTCACTGGTACCTCTCATGCATCCAGTAGCCGCCCCCCCCCACCCCGTTCAAATCACCGAATACCAAAAGCGGCACGCCCTGAGCCCTTCCTTCTGGACGAGCTCTCCCCACACCCATCCTCTTGTCCTCGGGAAGCTCGTGCGTCTGCTTTTGGCTCGTGCCCGGGCACCAAAGGCATGTGCACAGCCTCCCCGATGCCCGGCCTCGGCGACACCGCCTCTCGGGCGTGCCAGGGCACTCTGTATCTTGTTGCTCATTTGATTTGATTTGATTTTCTTTTTAAATGTTGGAAGTGGTTTTATTTTTCTGTTGCGATGGTGGCAAATATACACGTCCGCCCTCCCTGGTTCCAGCGGCAACAAAAAGACAACCCCAACCTCTAGACGCATGGTGTTTGCACACATGTATGGACTCTGAAGATATGCATGTAGCAAGCCGGTACAGTTCTAGAAGGTCACTGGCGGGTACACCTTCTGTACAAGGGCTGTATTACAACCATGTTCAGTGCTGTCTCCACCCGCTGTCCCCTGCCCGTGCATGTGAGATGCTCAGAAAGCAGTGCTCCAGCTAGGATTTCTCAGCCCTCACGCCCCTCCCGGAAGGGACATCTGGTCAACCCACATAATCCCATGGCTACTCTCTGCTTTCTCTAATCCTGAAAGCTACGATTAGAAATCCTAATCTGTGGCTCTCCTCTCAGGACGGCCCTCCCTGACCCGGCCCTTCATATCTTCTAGCTGGAGCACTTTCCTTGCTGTATTTTCCTATAACTTGTGATCTCAGAGACGAAGTCAATTGAATAATTCCTGAATTGTCTACCCAACCAAAATTCAACAGCAGTCTCTCAGCACCCAGGCCTTCCGTTTTGACTAACGGCACACCTGCTCAGGGTGCTCAAGGCCTTGTGGGGTGCTTCCCCCCCTCAGAATAATTGGAGGGCTTTTGGGTTTTTCTTTCGCAACGGAAAAATGAGGCTTTTTATCAATGGGATGGAGGTGCTGGCTTGGGGCACATGACTTTTGGGTCGTGCAAGAAAGATACATTGTCCTTGTCAGGGTCTGGAGGCCACGTCCACAGTCAGACACTGACCCGAGGGCAGTGTCCATTCACATCAGCCCCCCTTCACCCCACTCCGTGCCCCCTAGACCCCCATCCGAGGTCTACATTGGTTCATCGACTCCCGGAGAGACAAATCAAAGGCACGAGGGCCACTCAGAAATGTGCTCTGGACGTCCCAGGGTTTTCTGGAAGCCCCCGCGTTTCCAAGTACAGACAAGCGACTTCTTGTCAGTCCACGATAGGACACCTGGTGTCCCTGGGGCTGAGCTCAGCCGAGTCACAGGAAGGGAGGAAGGAGCTGTCTCAAGGCGTCTTCAGCCTCTCAGGACAGGTGGCAGTGTTCTCGGAGTGCAGTGCTCCGGCGTGTGGGCCCGCAGCCCACTGGGGCTGGGGTTTAGTGGTGGCCACAGAACTGGCGCGTCAGGGGTTTTCCCGGTCAGCGTGATGTGTGCAGCTGAGATGGTTCACACTCTTGTCTCTTCACCCACAGGGTTGTGTTTTGTTTTAAGGGTCTCACTCGTTTTGCCATTTATTGTTCCAAGATTTAAAAGAAAAAACCAAGGCACTACAAGGGCAAAGTGTTCAGGTGTGAGCTCCGTCAGGAAGGAAGGACTGTGAGGCACACACACAAGCAGACATTGCCCCAGCAGAGGCTGGCCGCCCCTCCTGGAAGGCTCCAGGAGCAGATGGGACGCTTTACGTGTCACTCTCCAGTGTTTGCGTCGAAGGCGTGGCTTGTCTTGACAGCACAGCCTCTTTGGGCAGGCCGTGGCCGAGTTGTGATCTTAGGTCCCAGGTGGTCAGGGAGAGCTTGCAGGGGCGCTCCTGCCCTGGGCCCTCAGGCTGCAGCCCCTGGACCCAGCTCGAGAGGCTCAGCCCTTGGAGGGAGCGGGCTCAGGTGGGTGGCCAGGGAGTGGGGCGTCCGAAAGAGGCGAGGAAGAGGGAGAACATGGCGGACCAGGGCCGGGCTGCACCGACCCACTGGCGGGTGAGAATGCGGGAGTTGAGGGGGGCCGGGGCCTCGGAGGGAGGCAGAGAGGCCAGCTGTCCAGCCTGGTGGCCGTGGGACACTGTGGAGTGGGTGCACATGCACACACGTCTGCATAGAGCATTGAGTTGTGGGCACAAGCGTTAAGTGTGTGCACGCTTGTGATTGGGCATTTAGCGTTTTCGGCCACCTGCCTTACCCCGTGGCGCCCCACTTCCTGGAAGAAAAGGGCACAGTGAAGGCAGAACGGTTTGCTGTTTGAAGTAGGGGGGGCTTCGGCTCGCGGGAAAAGCTTGGAGAAGAACCCTCAGCTCCAGGTGGCCAGTGGAAGCCGCAAGGAGAGCTGCTGAGGGGGGTGTCTGGGGAGGGGCCCAGCCTGCTCAGGAGTCCAGGTCAGCAGGGAGGGCAAGTGTGGAGGACAGGAAGGGGCCTCTGCGTGAGGAGGGCGTGAGGTGAGCCCCGAGAGGGGGTTACAGGAAACAGAAGGGTCGGGCCCCTGGGTAAGGCAGGGACTTGGTGTCCAGTGGCCCAAGGCCAGGCAGCCCCTTTCTGAGCATGTGCTTGGCCGCCTGTCCAGTGGGGACTCGGACCACCCGGGAGGCTGAGGGACAGCGGGTGCAAGCCCTTGGTGGGGCCAGGCGGATCACCTGGGTGGTAGCTGGTGGGGGGCACAGGGGAAGCTCGGGGACCCCAGAGGGGCTGCTTGGAGGGGTTGGCCAAGTCCAGGGACTGAACCCAAGGAGTCCGGGTTGTCCTGCCTGTCAGAAGCTTCGCCAGACTCCAGTGCCTGCGGGCTCACCCTCCTCCAGGCAGGGCCGGGCACCCCTGTTCTTCCGGTACCTTGTCTGGGCCCATGGGAGCATTCAGTTTCACTTTTTGGGGGGTTTCCCCAAGTGGGTTCCACCGGGGCCCTCTCCGGCCCTCAGGGCCCTGCCGGCTGTGGAGAGTTCCCTTCCGTGTGCCAGGCCTCCCTTGCAAGGAGGGGCCATGCGGTCAGCACCCCCGTGGCTCCCAGGCCCGCAGCCTTTGCTGTGGCTGTGTGGGGAGGGTCGCGAGCGCTGCCCGCTCTCGTGGCCCACCCCACACCCCTGCTCTCGTCTCCCTGGTGGGGCACCGGGCTGGGCTCCTCGCCTGGGGGCTGTGTGTGGGGCCAGTGTCACCTGTCACCCGGGCAGAGGCGAGGCTAATCCTCCTCTCCCCGTTCCCACGCCCGGGGCCAGTTTTGAAATCCAGCCAGACAACTGGGGTGACAGCCGTGTAGCCGCGTGGGGCCATGTCAGCTCAGCGGGGCGGGCTTCTGCTGTGGAGGGGGGTACGCTCCGGAGGGGTGCGGGGTACGTGCAGGGGGCGGGGGGGGGTGGGGCCTCTGCTGTGGGGGTGGGTGCGCGCAGGAGGGCGGGTGGAGCGTCGCGCGGGGCTGGGTGCGCCCGGAGGGCGCGGGGGGTGAGCAGGAGGGGGTGGCCTACGCAGTGTGCTTTTTTGGCGAACACTCCTGTAAATACCCTACCCGGGTTGGGCTGAGCCACGAGCACGCGTTGGCTGATGGTTTGGGGGAAAAGCCTGCAGTCCGGAAATGGGCGCGGCGCTGCTTCGTTGGGAGACTGGGCCTGCCGCGGTCCCCGGGTGAGCCTGTGGCTCCACTCTGCCCACGGCGGGGTCCTCTCCTTCCTTCTTTACGAGGCCTGCAGACCCTCCCTCATCCCTCAGGACGCCCCCAAGTAAGGATACCATCTTGGAGAGGTCACGGTTGCCGTGGCTTCACCCCACGGGCGCAGGTTTATGTGAGGTCACTGCGCGGGGGTGCGTGCCTCAGGCCCCCCGGCCGTGGACACCCACCAGGCACACCGCTGCAGGGCCTGGCCCACGGGTCCAACCGGCCAAGTCCGGGAGCCTGGACTACCTCGTTGCGGCCTGAGGCTGCCCCTTCCGCACCGTGGAGAGTGGGGCAGTGGCAGGTGTGCGTGCAGGGCCGGACGTCAGGCAGGGGGAGCGTCTGCTCACGTGCCAGTCAGGGTGGCCCCCCCCACTCAGAGCCAAACGGAGGAGGGCAGGGCGGGGTGCCTGGGGCCCCCACTGTCTGAGGTCAGGGCCTGGGGAGAGGCCAGCGGTGCTCTGGGGTGGGCGGGCTGCAGCACACGTCTTCTGGAGGCCCAGTGGAAGCTGAGGGCAGGAGCAGCACCTCTGTCCTCCCAAGTACCCCCCCTTTAAACTTGGGAAGAAATTAGTGTGTTTCCAACCAGCTGGGGAAAGGCTGTGGTGCCCCTCACCCACCCCGCGGCCATGGCCAGAGCCCACCAGGAGCGTCCTGCCCTCCTGGAGGCCAGCGTGTGGGCTCAGCCTGCACCCCTCACGTTGGCATCTGTTCACGTCCTGCCTTGTGGGCTGTGGGCTTGTCCTTGGCAGGACCCCGTGGGACGTTTGTTCTCACACAAGCCAGAATGAGCCAAGACGGGCAGGGGTCCGGGTGGGGCAGAGGGCTGCCGCGCACGTGGGAGGTGGCGAGGGAGCCCCAGGGAGCGATTATGGCACTCCCTGCGGTGGGCAGCCCCTCCGCGTGGTGTGCGTCTGCGGGCACCCCGTTGGCCAGCGCATCCTGCCTCTCCTGGTCACCTCACGGATTGGGAAGGGCGTGGCCAGCCCCCTGTGGCTAGAGGCGGCTTCTCCAGCAGTGACCACACTGGCACAGACCCTGATTTGGGTTCACTTGGCTCTTAAATGGGTCCAAGACGCAGCTCTGGGAAAACAGCCCTGGCTCCTGCCGGTGGCGCTGAGCAGGCGCTGGCCACAGAGCGGACACTCCTCTAAGGAGCCCTGGATGCAGAACTCCCCGCCACGGGCCCAGCCATGCATGGAGCCACCACTTCTAGAGGGCGCAAGGCTCAGGTCTATGAGGCTCAGGGTCCCCAAGTGAGCTGCTGTCGGCTGTGGGGACAGCAGCTCCTATAGGTGCCTGGCTGTGCGGCCACCATCCCATCTGCCAGGGCTGTCATGCCAGAGGCCGCGGGCCGGGGGGCTGTGCAGCAGGCCTTTGTCGTCGCACCATTGCGGAAGCTGGACGTCCCTTCCCCTGCTGTCCACCCCCTCCGGTGCTGCTGGATGGGAGCCCACGCTGATATGGGCGCCTTCCCCGTGAGGACGTCTCCAGAGGCCCTGCCTACACCTGGGCTCACACCCACAGCCACCGGGCTAGGACTCGCGCCTGACCTTGTGGGGGGGAGGCGTGTCTCCGTCCCCGATGGTCACTCTCCGGCATCACTCTGACTGTGGAAAGCAAGCTGAGCCTTCCCGTCCACGCTGCAGGGCACCGGCCTTCCCCTGAGAGCGTGCACTCGCAGAGGCTGCGGCTGCAGGAGCCTTCGTGCATCGTCCACCTGCCTTCCCCCTGCTTAGCCCTTACCTGTGTATCTTATATCAGAGACTTACAGGTTATCACCTCGTCTTTCCCTGACAGTAGCTGCAGAGGACGTAAAGAAATTTAACAAAAACGTGAACCCGGTTTGAACTAGGTTTCAGAAGCTCAGCAAGCTCGCCTCTTCCTACATTTAGAAGTCTCCAGAGAAGCTCAGTCCAACAGTTCTCCGCGCTGTTCCTGCACAGCAGAAAATGGAGCCCTCGCAGATTTAGAGGCAGCCCTGGGACCTCAGCACTCTCACTGTCTGCCCGGGGGCCTTGCCCGTCCAGGCCGAGAAAGGGGCAAGGGGAAGCATGCTTGGGAGCTGGGCACGTGTGGGCGGGGCATGCAGAGCTGGTCTTCGGTGCCCGCAGGGCCTTCCTGGGCAACCTTGGGAGGACCCGAGCCTGCCTTTGCCCAGTGCCTCACTGGTGGGGCCCCAGGGGCAGCAGGGTCACCGGTGTGTGGCCACAGCCCACCTTCCCCCTGGCCCAGCCCTGCTGGTGGCACACGGCACAGCCGGCCCCTCGCCCCCTCAAGCCGCGTGCTGGCCTTTCAAGTCTTGTGTTGCCAGAAATTAAATTCCGCGTTGCCTCTGTGTTTTGAAGTCCATTCTCTGCAGCTGGCCGCCTCTCAGCTACGGTCCTGGCTGTAAGGGGGCGGGTGCCCCGAGCGCACCTCCTGTTGCTGAGGGGTCTGTAAAGCGGCTCCGGTACAAGGCCTCAGAGGACGCCGTGGCCGCGGGTCCACCCTCCCCGCCTCACCCGCCCTTAGGAACCCCGCACGTCCCGGCCGCGGGCTCAGTTTAAGGCGGTCACCCGGCCCCGGACGGCCCCAGACCCGCAAAGCAATGTATCTTTCGGGCCTGGAACCTTGGGACGGGCCTCAGTGTGTCCCAGCCCGGCAGCCTGGCTGCCTCTTCATGATTTTTTCTTGCCTTAAGCAGTGGCCTCCCAAGGGCCTGACTTGCGAAAGCCAAGCAGTGTTCGTTTGCTTTATTATTGTCATCGTAAAACGCGCTTCCAGAGACAGACCCTTCCCCGAAGCTCGGGGAGCTTGACCTGCCATCTGCAGCCCCTTGGCGCCCGGCCGCCCGCCTGTCTCCGCGCTGCTGGCCTCTGTCCTTTCTCGTGATGAGGACTTTTGCTTAGTTTGGTAGCTTGGCCCGCAGGTGTGTTCTGTCCTACCTAACCGCGTGTCTTGTATCGTTTTCTTTCTTTCCCACCCCCCTTGCAGGGTCTGCCCTGAAACGCCTCTGCCTGGGCAAAGAACACAGCGGTAGTAACTATCCAGGTTTTTTACCCTCTGTTCCTCTCCATCGCATGGGCTTTCTCGTGGCTCGCGCGGGGCAGGGCTGCCGGCCGGGAGTGCGGGGCAGGGCTGGGGGGTCGCCGCGCCCCCACCCCCGCCCACGCCTATCCCCGCCCCGCCCGGGGCGCTCCCCGCGCCCGCCCTCCGCGCTCCATGCCTCGCCTCCTAGACGCTGTGCCGCTCCCCAGCCCACGTGTAACACGCCTGTCCTGTCCTCGGAGTGCACGCAGAGTACTCATCATTAATTGGCTCCTTTTCCAAAACCGTAGGCATGAGTATTTCCTTGGAGTGCTAAAGCTGTGTCTCCTCGGGAGCGATGACCCGAATTAAATGGGTATTAGTCCACCTGGGCCCCTCACTTCTCTCTCTCTTTCTCTCTCTCTCTCCGTCTCTTTTTTTTTCTTTTTTTTAAGTTTCTGGCTGAAATGTTCATGTAGAAATAGCTCCGTGAGTGTAAGATCTCATCACTAATTTTAAATTGTCTGTTGTCTGTGCTTTTTCATCGCTAGCTACTAAAGTAGACTACATTTCTGAGCAGCTTGTTTGAAGAGATGGTCATTAGATCACTTTGCAGGGCAGAAAGTTCGGCTCATTCCAAATTGTCCACCAGAAATTGCAGTGGGCGTGGAAGGGGACATGACTACAGAAGTCCCACCTTGGCCATTTAAAAGAATCCTTCATTGAGGCAGCCAGGCGTCCTCGCCCTCGCCCAGACCCCATGAGCTGGCCGCTGGGACGTGGCAGGCAGCTCTGCAGACCCCTGACAGGCGGCCGGAGCCCCAGCGGCCCCTGTTGAAGGCCGCAGCCCCGGCAGGGGTCACGGAGCTGGCGTGGCTGAGGAAGGCAGGCTGGGGCATTTGCTCCCTTTGCGGATCTCTCCCTAGACGCCCCGGGAGGGAGGAAGGTTGCCAGGTCAGTCTGGAACCCCAAGCCCCAGGCACTAAGCTTGGCGAGGACGGCAAGTAGCCTCCCTTCTGGCCGGGGTCTGCTGGAAGGTCAGCCGTGGCCGCCGAGGCCTCCGCCCAGGGTCCCTGACCCCTCTGCAAGGAGCTACTGCCCCCTTCACATCTGGGGGCAGAGGCCAGAGCGGCCGTAGTCACGTCCCACGCCCCTGGGCCTCCGGTGTAACGTGCCGCAAGATGCCGGAGCACGAGAGCCTCCAGGCCCTCTCCCCTGGGCCCTGGGTCCGTGCAGGGCTGGCTGCCCGCCGCTGCCCCGGTGTAGCCGCCTGGCCCGCGCCTGCCCGCCGGTCCCGGCAGAGGCCTCCCGCCGCCCACTGAAATGCCCCTCCAGGTCCGAAAC
Source organism: Myrmecophaga tridactyla (assembly GCA_004026745.1). Classification (NCBI taxonomy): domain Eukaryota; kingdom Metazoa; phylum Chordata; class Mammalia; order Pilosa; family Myrmecophagidae; genus Myrmecophaga; species Myrmecophaga tridactyla. The sequence goes on along the minus strand of PVIY010016701.1, from coordinate 39,741 downwards.
GCGCACGTGGCCCCGCAGCCAGACCACCTCTTGAAGCAAGGCGTTGCCTGAGCTGAGTGAGCCATTGTCTCGGCCGCCATGTGAGAATGCCCGGTGCCCGCTGGGGGCCCCGGGCGGCCGAGCGGCCTGACCGACCCGCCTGTGTGTGACTCCCTAGGGTCCTCCACCAGCAGCTTGGCCCCGGGCCCCGAGCCGGGCCCCCCGCCCCCCCCGCAAGTCCAGGCGCAGGCCAACAACAGCAACAACAAGACCGGCACCTTCACGGATGACCTGCACAAGCTGGTGGACGAGTGGCCTGGCAAGACGGCGGGGCCCGCGCAGCTGAAGCCCTCGCTCAACCAGCTGAAGCAGACCCAGAAGCTGCAGGACATGGAGGCCAAGGCCGGCTCAGCCCAGGCTGCCTGCGAGGCGCGGATGGTGAGTGGGATGGGGTGGGGGGTGGCCGGCTGGCTCCGAGGGGCAGGGCAAGGGGCAGCAGCAGCTAACATCTGTTAGCATACTGTTTGCAGACATTGCGTCTGTTAGCTATAACACATGTGGGGTGTAGTGTAAGGAATTGGCACACACGACCATAGGGGCTGACACGTCCAGACTCGGCCAGGCAGACTGCGTGCTGGAAAGTCCCATAAAGATGATGTTGAAGTCCTTAGTCCAGATTCCCCAGGGGAAGCTGGCTGGCTGGAAATTCCAGCAGGAGCCAGTGCTGACACGGAGGCAGAAAATCTTCTGACCCTCAGTTCTGCCTTTTAAAATCTCCAGCTGATTGGATTAGGAGACTCCCCACACTGCTGAGGGCGGTCACCCTTGTTGATTGTAGATGCAATCAACTGATTGTAGATGCAGTCCATTGGTTATAGATGCAAATCCCATGTGTGACATGTTCTCACAGTAACAGGCCAGTGGTTGACCAAACAACTGGATTCGATAACTTAGCCAAGTTGACCCATGAAATTAACCATCACATCCATGAATTACATTTTCCCACTTTATGGATGGGAAACTGTTGCAGCGAAAAGTTAAGTAGCTTGCCCAGGTTCCCCCAGCTGACCCATGGAAGGGATGGGATTGAATGTCAAGGAGTCTGCCTCCAGGTCCCAGCCCATCAGCACCCCCAGCACCCCTGCTGAGCTGTGGGATGGTGGGGGCATATGCCCCCTGGCAGCCCGGAGCTGCAATGCAGGGAGCCTCATCTTGTCTGACCCACCTTTGGCCCCCAGCCGTTGAAGATTTCCAGCTCTTTCGGGGCTTGGTGTGCACCTGCGACCTGAGTGCCAAGCTGTTACTTGGGCTTTTTGCTCTCATGCCTTTCGGGCAGAAGGGCTGCACTGACTGATGACTTGCTCGGGAGTTTACCTCTTGTGTCAAGATAGATCTGTAACTTCCCTTTCTCACAGTGCTCTTAGGATTGAAAATGCAGTGCATTTTTATATCAAGGATTTGCTGACTTCAGAAACCAGTTGGTGGGGAGTATTCCTTCATTTGTAATTTTTTTGGAGGCGTTTGTGTAAGATTAGTATTAATTCTGTTTTCATTATGGATTCACTTTTCAGTTAATAGTTTTAGTATCATTTAGGTTTTCTGTTTCTTGTGACAATTTTGTTAAATTGTGTTTTTCTAGCAATTGATCCATTTTCTAAATTTATCTAAAGTTTCCAATTGATTAGCATAAAGTCGCTTTTAATGTCTTCTCCTTTTACAGTAAGTTTGTAGGATTTGCAGTGTTATCCTCTTTTTCATTACTGATGGTGGAGATCTGTGCCTTCTCTGTCTTTTTTCTTCCTTAAGCAGTGTACATAACAGTGTATAAGTCTTAGTAGCCTTTTCAAAGGCCTTTGATGATTTGGGCTTTCGTGTTATATACTTTATTGTATAATTCATTAATTTCTTCTCCTTATTTATTTCTTTCTATCCTTGGATTAATTTTCTGTTCTTGAAAGTTTCTTGAAGTGTGTAGTTCACTTATTTCTGGCCTTTCTTCTTTTATAATATATAGTATATAATATGATACGATCTAATATATAATATGTATTATATAATATGATATGATCTAACATATAATATGCATTATATAATATGATACGATCTAATATATTATATAATATGGTATGATCTAATATATAATATATACATTCAGGGACATAAAATTCCCTCTGGTTTTAGCTGCATCCCCAAAGTTTTGATCTGTAGCAGTCACATTAACATGCAGTTCAAAATATTTTGTAATTTCATCTGTGATTTCTTCTTCAAAATAAGTATAGTTATTAATTTTCTGATGATCTTTTTGTCAGTGACTTTTAGGTTCATTGCACCATCGTAAGTAAAACTTTGTATGATTTCAGTTCTTTTCACTTTGTTGGCACTTGTTCTGTGACCCAAGACGTTAGTCTTTGTAACTGTTTCAGACACGGTTGAAATGAACCCATTTCTTTCCATCTCCATGCCCACTCTCCTAGTTCTAAGCTGCTCTTGTTTTTCTTACGGACTGCCGCGGAGTCCTCCTAGCGGGTTCACCACATCAGTCCGATGCTTCCCAGATCTGTCATCCAACGGAATCCCGTTACTCGTGGGAAAAGACAAGCATCCTTCGCGTGTGCCACAGGGCAGTGGGCAGCTCTCTTGGCTTCACTCTCCTTTGCCGACTGGACCCAGCCACATCGGCCTTCGCTCAGTCCCCGTACCACGCTCTGCTCGCTCGGTCGGCTGAGCTTATCCTGCTGTTCAGATGCTCTGTACCCCGAGCTTTTGTAGGTTTGTGCATACTCTCTCAGTTGTTGAAAGAGGCATGGCAAAATTAACCGCTGTGGTTATGAATTTGTGTATTTCTTCTTGGAGTTCTGTCATTTTTACTTTATGTATTTTGAGACTGTTAGTAGGTACATTCAGCTTTATGTTTGGTATGTCTTCCTCATGAATTGAACATTAAATATTAGGAAGTGTCCACTTTGTTGTACTTTTTGCCTTAAAATGTCTTTGTCTGGAATTGATATTGCTACACTAGTTTGTGTTGGATTATGATTTACATTTGTATATGTTTTCCCATTCTTTTTTTTTTTTTTTCACATGGGCAGGCACTGGGAAACGAACCCGGGTCCTCTGGCATGGCAGGCGAGCATTCTTGCCTGCTGAGCTATTGTGGCCCACCCAGTTTTCCCATTCTTTTTACTTTCTGTCTTTTCTGTATTATGTTTTAGATGTTTCCTCTAAGCAGTGTATCATTGAGTTTTGTTTTATTTTTTAATTGTGTTTGAAAATCTTTGTCTTTTAATTAAAGTATGTAGTCTATTTACATCTAATATAATTGCTTATATATTTTAGTTTCAATGCGTTATCTTACCATATGCTTTCTGTTTTTACTGTCCATTTCCACTTTCTTTCAAACTTGATGAGGTGTAGTTTATTATTCTTTTTTCTTCCCACTATTAGCTTAGAAGATTCATTTCATTTGGTTCATTCAGTGAATATCCTAATTATTTATAGAATGCTCCTTAAATTATCAAAGTCTAATGTTAGTTTCTGTTTTTTTACCCTTTCCCAGACAAAGCAAGGATCATAGGACATTTTAATTGAATTTGTTCCCCCGCTGGTATTTTTTTTTAATTCCTTAACAGATTTTAAGTCCTGTGGTACATTTTTATTATCATTTACATTTATTTGCATATTTACCATTTCTGTTGCTCTCTTTTACTTCCTATCTCTCCAGTCTTCCATCTGGGATCTTTTTTTTTTTTTTTTCAGCATTTCCTTTATTGTCTACTAGTGACAAATTTCTCAGTTTTTGTCTAAAAATATCTTTATTTCATCATTATTCTTGGAGAATATTTTCTATTGGTATAGAATTCTAGTTTGGCCATTATTTTCTCTAAGCATTTTGAAATTATCATTCCCTTGTTACTTGGCTTCTCTTGTTTTTGTTGGAGGTGGCTGCCAGTCTGTTTGTCATTCCTTTAAAGATAATAAATTCTTCTGGTTTCTAGTAGCTTCATTTTCAGGAGATTTGTTATGAGGAGCTTTGGCATAGACTTTTTAAAATCCTACTAGGTATCTATGACTTGATTTCTTTCATCAGTTTTGGAAGTTTTTCTGCCATTAATCTCTTCAAATACTGTCTCTGCCTCATTTTTCCTCACTTCTCTCCTCCTAAGATTTCATTCACTTTCATGGGAGGCCTTTAAAGTATGGAGGTACAAAAAGATTGAAAATAAGTAACAAAGGAGAGAAGGCCTTTTAATTCTATCCTTTGTTACTTATTTTCTGTCTTTTTGTATCTCCATACTTTAATCTAGATATTTTCTTCAGATCTGTCTTCTGGTTCACTAAACTTCTCTTTGGCTGTGCTATCATTAACTTTTTCATTTTCATTATCATATTTTTCAGTTGAAGAATTTCTGTTTGCTTTTTCTCATATCTGCTGAATCTTTTCTATGGTTCCCAGCTCTCTGCCAAAATCTTTAATCTTTTATCTCTTTATGCATAGTTTTTACAGTTTATATTTTCTGATACACCTAGTTATTCTTTATATTGCTGTATCTTTTCTTTTGCCTGGTTTTTAAAGTTGAGTGTGAGACATGTATTTGAAATTTAACTTGTAAAAATAATTTGAGGTCTAATAGCAGTTTTCTTGTAATTGTTTTAATTTACCTTTGAGCACCTTACTTATTCTTGTTAGCCACCATTTGTTAAGTGCCTGGTCAAGGATTTTGACCATTTTAAAGTTGATGTCTTTTTCTTTCTATTGATTTATGGAATTTGTTATATATCCTTTGCCATAAATATGTATATTGGATGTATTCTACCAGTCTTTGCCTTTTCTTTTCACTTTTGAAATGGCAGAAGTTTTGATTTTGTTGAGGTCCAGTTTATCGAACTGTTTTAATGCTTAGTAATTTTTGTGCCCTATGTAAGAAATCTTTGCATCTTCCAAGACCATGAAGATTTTTTTCTGTGTTTTTTCTAGAAGCTTTATAGCTTTAGCTATCATATTTTTTGAGTCATCTCAAATTAACTTTTGTATGCTTCAAGGTAGGAGTCAAGATTTTGTTTTTTCCTGTGGAACAACATCTGATTGTTCCAGCACCTTCCTTCCCACACTGAATCACATTGGTGCAATCATCAAAACTCAAGTGAGCATGAAAATTTCTGAAACTCACTATTTTATTCCATCAAGCCGTTCCTTTATTCTTATAGTAACACCACGCTTTCAGTTACTATAACTTTATAGAAGGCTAAGTATCTAATAGCATATGACCTACTATTTTAGTCTTCTTTTTTAATATTGTCTTGATTTTTCTAGGTCTTTAATATCTCCATGTGCATTTAAAAAATAGCCTGTCAGTTTTTTACAGGCTGCTAGGATTTTGATTGGGATTGTAGTGAATCTGTTGATCAGTTGAGTGAGATATGACATACTAACAATATTGAATATTCCTAAGATAGTATTGTCCTTTAAATTTCATTTTCCAACATGTATCAGTCAGCGTTCTCCAGAAAACAGAATGAGTGTGCATGCATGCATTTACATATGCACACATAAATATTACAAAATAAGGAAGAAATATACATAACAATTGCAGACCTTGTTTCTGTAACTGGCCACGTGGCTGTAATACATATTTGTCACTACCTTCCTCCAGTACCCATTCCTTATTTCTTTCACCCTCAGCCAGCTCCTCAGCTGGTCGCGGTTCTTTTCCTGGTGGGGTGACCCACACCTTCATTCGTGAAGGCTCCTGCCTGGATTGGGTTGTTGCAGTTTTCCACTGATGTTATCACAGGGCATGGTAGCGCTAAGAGATGCCCTGGGATCTCCAGTACTCCAGACAAACTCTTCTTTACCTCCATCGTGTATTGCAGTCCTGTTTCCCCCTGCTAGGGACCATCACCCCAGCCAGTAAAGTCATCCCCTTCTCTGCCTTTTGATTTAGGACGTGGGGAGCCCACATGGCCGGGTGGCAGTCCCCACTTCCAGTTCACTGGAGCCACTGCTGTGTCCCCACCTCTTCCTATAAGGACACCAGTCATTGAATTCAGTCATTAATGAATTTAGTTTAAGCTCATTAGTCATTAATGAGCTTTGCTGTTAGCATCTGCAAAGACTTTATTTCCAAATGAAGTCACACGCTGGGGTTCCAGGTACACCTGATTTCTGGAGACGCCCAGACACAACAGTCTTCCCCCATCTCCCCAAAGGTCACATCTGTCCCATGTGCAAAATGTATTCACTTCACCCCAAATCCCCAAACGTCTTCACCCATTCCCACGTTAACTCTTTATCTGAAATCTTTTCTATCAACTGGGAAAGTTCCCAGTCTCATCTTGGAAGTCATCTAAACCAAGCATGGATGTGTCTCTGGGGGTCTACCCTGAGAGAGAAGTCCTCTCCCACTGTGAACCTGGAAAACAAGGGCTCTGCCTCCAGAGCGCAGCTGCGGGGCGGGGGATAGGCATTCTCTTCCTGAAAAGAGGAAACGCGGGGAATCCGGGACCCACCGGTCTGAAGCAAGTCCCAGCCTCAGCAGGGCAAATTCCTTTACGTCTCCAGGCCTGAGAGCTGGCCCCTGCGGCTCCCTGCACGTCCTCTGGGTCCTCGGCTAGGATATGAAACTAAGGCCGACTTTTGTTCCCTGTACCCTGCAACCTTGCTGGGTCTACTTCCTACTTCTAGAAATTGCCTCATCAGTAGTTGTAGGTTTTCTGCGCTACACCATCTCTTCATCTGCAGGTAAGGACAGCTTTACTTGTCCTTTGCAGCCTGCGCCTTTTGTCCTCTCGCCTCGGCCAGGCCCTCCAGGGCAGTGCCGCAGATGGGGCTGACGCCTGGGAGAGCATCCACCTCTGACGCCGTGGCTGGGCTGCCTGCAGCTGCCTTCCCGGCCCTGCAACGGTCCCTTCTGGTCAGCCCTCCTGCCAGGGGCGTTTCCACGGAGGAGTGCTGCCTTCTGCCCTGGTTCCCTTCCTTCTCGGGAGCTCTTCGTGGGTTTCCCTCGCTCACAGTAGCTGCAGGGAATCACACTAGTGTCTGAGGTCTCCGCAGCCTCATGGTCTAGGACAAACCCCGCTGGGTTTTGTATTTGCCGGATTTGATTTGCGGATATTTTGTTGAGGCCTTCTGCATGCCCTGGGTGTACTATTCCCATTTCCTGTCCGTGTCCTTTCGGACTTTGGCCCTGAGAATGTAACCCACGGGCAGCTCCTTCCCCATGCCCTCCGAGGCTGTGCCCTTGGGCTGTTGCCAAGTGCAGGGCCTTCTTGGCCATTACCTCTGGGCGCTTCTGCTTCGTTGAGACTCTCGGGCCCCAGCTCCTTCTCGTGCTGCTGCAGGACCCCTGAGGCTGGGGGTCTGCCTTCAGTGTCCCTGGCTGTCACACAGGAGGCCCTCGTGTCAGCTGGGTGGAGGGGCTTTTGGTGGCTGCACCCAGCGGGGCCCTGATCAGGAACCTGCGTCTGGCTGTGGACGATGGGGACACCTCCGTGGGCCATCAGAGGCTACTCGTCCTCCCACTAATCCTGGGGTTGGAGCTGCAGCCTGGGACCTGGGCTCCACACGGGGAAGGCAGCCAAGTGTGACCCAGTGTAACCAGCCCTCTCCTTGCCTCTGTGTCTTATAGATGGTCCTGCCGCGAGCAGCAGCCCCAGCGCCCAGCCCTCTGTCCACTGCAGTCATCCCCGGAGCTGCCCCAGCCCTGCCTGTGCCAGGTACTGCCCTCGGGGGCTTCCCAGCCCCGCTCTGTGCAGATGCCCCCTGCCGTGGCCTGCTCCCAGCTCCCCTTTGCTGGGGATACTGGCCGGCACAGCTGGGCCAGCCGGGCCCTTGGGGCAGCCGCTGCCCCTCCCAGGCACCTGGCTTGGGTGCACCGAGCCTGCCCACGCTCCCGCCATACCTGCAGCCACCCGCAGCCCGCACGTGCAGCCCGAACCTGCACATCACGTAGCTGCTGCCTCACCGCTTGCGCGTGGCGAGCTCTGGACAGGACAGGACGATCAGGTTGTGGCTTGGCCTGGGCGTGTCCCCTGCCTGCTCACGGGTCCAGTGCCCACCCTGCAGGGCTCACCCCCGGGAGACGGCTCTCTCCGGCAGGTGGCCAGGCAGGCATAGCCACAGAGAGGGGCCACGTGCGGGGTGACACGTGCTTCCTTAGTTACTGGCAGCCTCTCCACACAGTGGCCCCAGCGGTCAGCACCTCGCTGTCTTCATCCTCAGTTCCTATACTTGAATTTGAATTGATTCTTAGATCACTGTAAAAAATAGCCCTGCAGAAGTTCAGCACCTTGAATCTCAGCTTTTCTGTTATCTAATGGAAAGAGATCTTAGGAAAAGAAAGAAAAATTGCTTATCAGAAAGGTGTATTTTATTTATCATTGGCTTGTGAGCGTATATCTTTCTTATTTTAAGTGGTAGAGATACGAATGAGTGACACACTCAAAGCTAAACTCTGGTCTTCAGGGTTCTGTTGTAAAATGCCTTTAAAAAAAAAAGGATTAGTTACTGTGAACACTGAGTTGCAAATGCTGGGCAGGAGTCCTTCTGCTCAGCCGCGGGGACAGGCGGCCTCTCTGGTCCACAGTGGCCAGGAGAAGAGAGGAGGAGCTGCAGGTGTGGCTGGTGTGTCCTGGCCGCTTGTGACGAGCCGCTTAAATCACCCCGGCCGCTCAGGTCCCTCATGGGCTGTGCCCGCGGCTGCGTTTCACTGCAGAACCAGCTGGAAAACACCAGGGCAACAGATGGCCCCGGTGACCCCAGGCCACGCCGGCCCGCGCGTGTGGGGCCGCCACCCCTCCTGCCGGCCATCCCCCTGCGGTGCCCTCACTCCTTCCCCCCCCGCCACCGCGCACTGTGCTCCACCCCCTTTGGGCAGGCGGCCGGGCAGTGCTTCCGAGACCGCTGGCCCAGGGCAGAGGCGGCTCTCCCAAGGCTCCCGTGGGGCTGGGCCGCACGTGGGCTGGACGCTGCCCAGTGCTGAGCTCAGGGCCCACCTCGGGTCTCCTCTGCCAGGCCCTGCCCTCCTTCCCGCTGGAAGGGCTCCCCCTGGGCGCGGTTCATGAGGGACAGCGTTAGAACTGGCTCGGTTCGGTTGCTTTAGCCGTTACTCCACCAGCTCAGTTAGAACTGATGTTTCTAGGCGGTTATGCAGAATCTTCTGCCCAGGCAGACACTGTCCTAAGGGGTTTCTGTCCTCCACAACACACGCCTCGTCTGTCTGGGCTTAGAGCCTCGTCTATCTGTCCATGAGTAACTGGAAACCTCCCCACCCCCAGCTCACACCAAGGAGTAAAGTTTGAACCCCTCTTGCCTGTCAGTTTTTGTACCCCGACAGCCAAGTGGTATGAAGTCCCCCGAGAGATTGTGTATGTTAAGGAGAAAAATAAACATTTGTGCTTGAAAACAGTGTGGAGAAACATCTTTTTCTTACCCCGAATCCTCCACGTAGGGCTGAGCTTGGAGGAGGGGAGAGAGCTAGGTGTGGCCAGGTGGGGCAGGTATCTGCTGGGTGGGGCCAGGTGGGCCAGGTGCAACTGGGCGGGGCCTGGCTGCACGGTGGGGCTGGGTTGGGACATGCCCGGGTGTGGCCTCTGCCCGTGGGGACGCTTGCTGCCCGGCCTCGCGGAGCGGAAACCCGGGACCCACAGCACCTGCCCCTGCCGGCCTGCAGCCTGGTCCCTGGGAAGGCCCCGGGCCCACCGCCCAGCGGGGCGGTCCGGGCATGTGGTTCCTGCTGTGAGCCGCCTCTGAGTCTGAGGTCCTCAACTGCAGTGGGCCCTGCCCAGCTGGAGGGAACTGCCCTGCAGTCCGTGCAGAGGCGCTGCTCTGGCCCCGCTGGGCCTGCCCCATGCAGGCATCCCCGTGGCCCTCCTTCCATGGGCCTACCCGGGGGCCCAGAGCTCCTTCCCGTCCACTCCAGGGTCAGCCTCAGTCTGCGAGGGGCCCTGGCTTTCCCTGTGGTGTAGGGCCTTGGGGAGGTGCTGGCCTGGTGGGCGCTGGGCCCATGTGTCCTGGCAGGGGCGGGCCCTCTGGGTGCTGGCGTTTGCGCCCTCCTGTGTCGCCCTGGGGCCCAGCACACCCTCTGCAGCATGTTGGAGCTCAGGGGGTGGGGGTGGGGAGCAGCCGCTTCTGCCTCTGCGGCCGCAGGGGTGCTCAGCGGTGTGGCCCAGCTCAGGAGGGTGCTAGGGAGGGGCCTCGGCAGACGCCCCCCTGCCCTGCTCCTGGCTGCTCTGGGGTGCCGGGCTCTGGGTGGAGGGCGGGGCCGTTCGGCTGGCCGCATCTCACTGCAGGGTTGAGGCCTTTGAGCAGACTTGCGGTGCGTTTGCTTCATGGGGCGGGGGTGGGGGCTGAGGCGCACACGCCGTGCCCAGGGTCTCGGCTGAGAAGCGGATGATATCTGCGCGTGGTGTGGCATGGCTGCTGAGGACAGGCCTGGCTGAGCAGCCCGGCCCCCAGCGCGTCACCCCCTTTGGCGTCGTCAGACCCCGAGGGCGGGGGGCCGTGGGCTGGCCTGGATCCGCTGCTCAGGTGGGGTGGGGCGGTGTGCTGACTGGGCGTGAGTGGGGGGTGGTGGCCAATGGCGGCGGGGCCGTAACGGGCTGGTTTTGTCTTCCAGGTTCTGAGCGCGAGAAGCCCGCCTGAGCCCGGTCGCCCGGTCCTGGCCCCACCGCCAGGCCCGCCCCAGCCCGAGCCTCGGAGGGACGCTGGGAAGTGCCGGCCCTCGGCTCGCCCTGCACCTTGTCCGGTCCACGCTATTTTGTAACCACTTTCTAAGCACTTTTTTATTCACGATTGGAAACACAAATGTAATGCAAGAATAAAAAATATTTTGGGGGATAAAGGACTTTGGTTCTTAAACCTGTTCTTCCGGCAGGCAGGGGACAGCAGAGAAGTGACGGGTCAGGGGCAGGAGAGCCGCGGCCCGGGGACGGGGGCGCAGGGTGGGATGCCTGTGACCAGTGGTCTCCTTGATGTGGAGGTGATCGCGGCACTTCACAGTGTACCTGCCAGCTCAGGGTCCCCAGGAGAGCGGCTGGGACCGAGGTCAGGCCTCTGTCCTTGTCCCCGAGCCCGGCCTGGACAGCAGCGGGGTGCAGAGGCCCAGGCTCAGGCCCCCTCCGTGCCAGCCCTCCCCAGCCAGCCCGCAGCCCCCTCTGCTGAGCGGGGCCCGGGGACTCCAGAGCGGTAGCGGGGCGGGAGGAGGCACCCCCAGGTTGGGCGGCGTGCTGGTTGCCCCCGGCCGCAGTTCCTCGGCGTGCACACCATGTGTCCTCTCCCTCCTCTCCGGGCCTCTGCTGCCCTCCAGCTCTGCTTGTCCAGGACTCCAGCAATAGGACGAAGGGCCCCCTTGGGCCGCACCTTAACTCCAGCACCGTCTCCGGGAGGCTTCCCTGCTCACAGAGGGGTCACGCGCTCGGCGTCGGGGTTCAGACCCCGAGTGTGTGCAGACTTGGGGTGCGGAGCTCAGGCACTGCCGAGCGCCCACGCCCCAGCCTGCAGGCAGAGAGCAGGTGCCCTGACGTCCAGCACGCGGCTTCGGGGGGGCTCGCCCGGCCTACCCAGCCCTGCATCCCCTGGGGGGCCCAAGTCACCCACTGCCCTGGGTGCAGGGTGGGCATCTCCCGGGCCCGAAGCCCCCCTTCTAGAACTCGTGAGTGCAGCCTCTGAAAGGGGCCCCTGGGGTGGCCGGCGCCCTCTGGCTGTGGTGGGCCAACAGGACAGGGCCACGTGCTCCTGGGGGCTTGGCCGCTCCCGGGGCGGAGGGACCCGGAGCGTGGCCTGCAGGGAAGCCCACCCACCTGGCCTGGCGGCCGGAGGTCCCGAGGAGACCCGGGCGCTGGGCTGGGGAGAAGTGGCGCCTTTACTCTCGTCCACCTCTGACCAGGACTGCATGTCCCCTGTGAGTGTGGTGCAGGCCACAGCGGGCAGCTCCGTCCACAGCGGGCAGCTCCGTCCACAGCGGGCAGCTCCGTGGCTCTGTCACCGTGGATGGGCCAGTTCACTTTCCAGGGACTGCAAACATCTCAAAACGTCACCTGGGCACATCGTGACAAAATCCCCGGCCCCCGAGACTTAATGCTGTCCAAATGCCCGAGAAAAGCATAGCAGGCCAAGGCCCTTCGTTCTCAGTGAACCCTCGGGGCACTGCTGTCCACTGCCGGCCAGGCCCCAGTCTGCACAGGTGGCCAGGGAAGCATCCAGAGAGGCTGTGTGTGCTAGCTCTCGCCAGCTCTGTTGGCGCTGCTGCCATCACCGTGCCCCGCCCCCCAGGTGTGTGGCACGTGGCACACCTTGGCGATGGAGCAGAGAAGCCCTGTCTGCAGGCCTTGGGCAGGCAGCCGGGTCCAGCCAGACATTTCAAGAATTGCGTGTGGCCCTCGCATAGGGTCAGGCTGGTCTTTGTCCCGTTAGTTTGGCGTGCCTGCTGCCCGGGCGAGCAGGCACCGGAAGTTGTGGTCATTTGTGTGGGTCTGTTTTTATCACCCATTCGTGGCATGTTAACAGGTTTTCTGTCGACTGTAGCAATGCAAAGTCTTTCTCAACCCAAGTTTATTTGAATTGTTTTCTTAAAAGCAGGTAATAGTACAGGTATACCTGAGCTAATGGTAAAAGGCTGAGGGCCAGAGGCTGTCTGGAAACCCGGGGTGGCTCACGGTGGGGTCGTAAGTATGTCCAGCCGAGGCGAGGCCCTAAGGGAGCTAACAGTTAACCCCCCTCCCCAAACTGCACAGGAGTCAGCTTCTGGAGAGTTCCGGCAGGCGCCAGGCTGGGAGGGCAGAGGTGGAACAGCCAGGTGGAGTAAGCGTGTGTTCCCACCACAGCATAGCTGAGGGGCTACCACTGGGACCTCGCCCTCGGGGACAGTCCGCCCCTCAGCCTCTGGTCCCCCCGTTCGCCCTGCAGACCGCAGGATAACCCCCAGGCCCCTGGCTTGGAATTTAAGGCCTCGCCTGCCGCACGTGGCTGCCCTCGGCTTCGGTGGGGATGTTGCTGCTGGAACACGGAGTGGGCTCACCCCTGCTGGGAAGCCTTCACCCTCCCTCCCTTCTGCCGCAGAAAAGCCTCTTGCCCTGGCCTGCTGGCGCATGCACTGCCCTCCCGCCCAGTGCCCTTCCCAGTCCCCACGACCCGCCCGGGCACCAGGGGCCGTCCCCTCACGGCAGGTTCCCAGGTGTGCACCTCGAGTGTTAAGCTTGGTTTCGCGTTTTTTTTTCATTAGGCCACTTGTAGGTTTACAGAAAATCGATGCACAAACTTTAGGGTTCCCCCACCTCCCCCTACTTGGCCTTAATGTGGTACATTTGTTACAATTGAACCAAAATTATTATAATTCTATTATAATTATATTATTAACCAAAGGCTGTAGTTTGCAGTTGGGTTCACTGTCTCATACATGTCTATGGATTTTTTTTTTTAGTTATTTTTCTTTTTTTTTGGTGATATATTAATAACCTAAACTTTCCTTTCTGGGCTGCTTTCAAACACATTCACTGGTATCACATTCACTGGGGTAGCCCCCATAGCCACCCGCTCCAGGACTTTCCATCACCCCAACAGAAACTCTGCGCCGGTCAGGCCCTAACTCCCCCTCCCCGTTGCCGCGCCTGCCCGGCGACCTGTCAGCTAGTTTCCGGCTTAATTGCAGAGCAGCCTCGATGCTCACAGCCAGTGCACAGTGAGCTGTGGTGTTAAAGTGAAACTCTCCCGGGCAGATGCGACCTGAGTCCAACATGGCCTCCATGAGCGCATGGGTTCCATTGATGGATTTCAGGGCTGGAAAGGAGCCTGTCCCTGCGTGGATGCCCTCTGCAGGGCCCCCACAAGCAGCTGTCCAGGCTGCATCTCCCAGGACAGGGAACTCACATCTCCCAGGAAGCCTGCTTCGCTTTACCCTGTTCCTTCTCCGCGCCAGGTCAGCTGTGCTGCACAGCCTGCCCTCCCCTCGCGCTGGTCTCGGACGGCTGCCCCGATAATCCAGCTGCTCTCCCAGTGCCAACCCGGCGCCGCGCACCTCCTCTCTGGGCTGACCCACTTCTCTGCTCTGAAAAGTATATGCCATCCCAGGGCTGGTCCGTTCTTGGTGAGCTGGGAAAACCCGGCAGTGGAGAATGAGGCTGCCCCAGGACTCTGTGTAAGTGAGGCTACATTTTTGTTAGAAAAAGAAGCAATCGCCCCCCTCTTCTCTTTACCAGATCCCATTCGAGCCATCTGCAAAGTGAAGCCCAACCCACCCACCTGAAATCTCGGGGAGACACTGGACAGTGAGCGAATGACCGCAGCAGGCCTGCTGCTCCCGGGCTGGTTGGCCCGGCCGGAGCCAAGCACGATGAATTTGTGGTTACGCCTGCAGGACTTCCACCTGGCAGCACAGACGGGTGCTGCAGGGAAGGAGACTTGGAAGGGGCCTGAGGGTAGGCCTTCCTGTCCCTCACCGCCCCCCCGCCCCAGGCCACCAGCCTCCCAGACCGGCCAGAAGCATTTCCCTCCTCCCCATTGCCCTCTGGCTAAAAGCACCATCTTCTCCTTCTAGAGAAGATGGAGCAGGGAATGAGATTTACCCTCCCACCTGAAACAAGCAACGAAAGAAGAAAGTGCATGACAGTGCAGTTGTGGGATCCGGCATAGGGCAGCCGGCGGTGCCGAGCCCTGGGGAGAAGACACAGATGCCCAAGACCCCGCGATGCCCTCAGGGAGAGGAAGCAGGCAGATGCCCGCTCAGGGCTCTGGAGAGCAGGGGAGCGCTGCACAGCACTTGGGGCAGAGCAGGAGGGGAGGCTGAGGAGTTGCAGAAAGAAGCGGTAAAGATGCTATAAGAAAGGAAAACTGCAGACCAATCTTCTTAATGAATATAGATGGAAAAATTCTCAACAAAATACTAACAAATTGAATCCAGTATCAGTTAAAAGAATTATACACCACAACCAAGTGAGGCTTATATCAGGAACTCAAGGGTGGTTCAATACAAGAAAATCAATCAATGTAATATAGTGCATTAAGAAGTCAAAAGGGAAAAGTCACGATCATTTTGTTGATGCTGAAAAAGCACTTGACAAAATTCATCATCATTTTCTGATAAAACACTTCAAAAGGTAGGAATTGAAGGAAATTTCCTTAATATGATAATGGGCATAACTGAAAAACCCATAGCCTGCATCTTACTTAATGTTGAGAGACTGACAGCCTTCCCCTAAGATTGGGAATGAGACAAGGATGCACTCTGTCACCACTATTATTCAGCATTGTACTAGAAGTTCTAGCTAGAGCAATCAGACAGGAAAAAAAAATAGAAGGCACTCAAATCAGAAAGGTAGAAGTAAAACTTTAATTATTTACAGATGACAAGATACTATATTTGGAAAATCCTAAGAAATCTCAAGTTTCTTGAGCTAATAAATTCAGCAAAGTAGGATATAAGATTAATGCATAAAAATCAGTAATGTTTCTATACACAGGAGACAAGAAAAAAACTCCTTTCATAATAGCAACTAAAAGAATCAAGTATCTAGGAATAAACCTAACCAGGGATATAAAGGACTTGTACATAGAAAATTACATAACACTGATAAAAGAATCAAAGAATATCTAAATAGGTAGAAAGACATTCCATGCTCATGGATAGGAAGGTTATATGTAGTTAAGGTGTCAATTCTATCCAAATTGATCTAAGGATTCAATACAGTACCAATAAAAAATTCCAACAACCTATTTGAAGACTTAGAAAATCTAGCTATCAAATTCATTTTGAAGGAAAAGAGACCTCAAATATCTAAAAATATCTTTTAAAAGAAGAATGAAATAAGAAGATTAACAGTTCCTGATTTTAAAGCTTATTTAAAAAGCCACAGTGGCCAAAACAGCATGGTACTGGCACAAAGATAGGAGAACTGATTAGTGGAATCAAATCGAGAGTGCAGAAAATCTATGGGAAACTGATCTTTCACAAGGCCCCCAAATCCACTGAACTGGGACAAAACAGTCTTTTCAATAAATGGGCATGGGAGAACTGGATATCAATAAGAAAAGAATGAAAGAGGACCCTTACCTTTCACTCTATACAAAAACTAACTCAAAGTGGATCAAAGACTTAAATAGAAGAACCTTTACCATAAAACTAGAAGAAAATATAGGGAAACATCTTCAGGACCTAGTAATAGGAGGTAGCTTCTTAAACGTTACGCTCAAAGCACACACAACAAAAGAAAAAATAGATAGGTGGGAACTCCTCAAAATCAAATGCTTCTGTGCCTCAAAGGTCTTTGTCACAAAGGTGAAGAGGCTGCCAACTCAATGGGAGGAAATACTTGGAAATTACATATTGGATAAAGGTTTGATACTCTGTAGACATAAAGTAATTCTACAACTCAACAACTAAAGAACAAACAACCCAATTATAAAATGAACTAAAAATATGAATAGATATTTTCCTGAAGAATAAATACAGATGGCTCAAGAGCATGTGATGAGATGCTCATTTTTATTAGCTCTAAGGGAAATGCAGATCAATACTATAATGGGATCTCATCTCACACCTATAAGAATGGCTGCAATTAAACAAACAGGAAACTACAAATGTTGGAGCGAATGTGGAGAAATTGGGACACTTATACACTGTGGGTAGGAATGTATAATGGTACAGCTGCTATGGAAGACAGTTTGGTGGTCCCTTAGAAAACTAAATATTGAGTTGCCCTATGACCCAGCAATACCACTACTCGGTATATACCCAGAAGACCTGAAACAGTAACACAAACAGACATTTGCACACCAAGGTTCATAGCAGCATTGTTCACAAGTGACAGATGGAAACAATCCAAGTGCCCATCAACAGATGAGTGGATAAACAAAGTGGATGGCTATGCAGCAGTAAGACAAAATGACATCCTGAAGCCCATGACAAGATGGATGAACCTTAAGGACATAATGCTGAGTGAAACAAGCCAGACACAAAAGGATAGATACTTTATGATTTTGCTTTTATGACCTTGGTAAAAGTCAACTCAGAGGCTTATAATATAGAATATAGGGGACATAGAGACATATGGAAACTAGAAATGGGTGAACTGTTAGCTAATGGGGTTGAACTTGAATGTAAGAGAATGGACAGAAGTGAAGGTGGTTCACTAGGGGGGTCTGTAAGCTATATTGCCATGTTGAAGGTGAACATGATTGAAAGCAGTCATATAGAGCCATGTATCTGATTAATGTTACAAATATCAATACATTCTTCAATGAACTACTTAAAAGGTATGAATCTCGTATAAGAGTAAATAATAGAGGGATATAGAGGGAAAACTACTATTGCATGCTATGGACTATGTTTAACGGAAGACATCAACAGTACCAAAGCAATACCAGGGGTAAATAATTGGGGTAGAGAAAGACAAGAGTTAAGGAAACGTTTGGATTTTCTATTTGGTGAGGTTGTGTTTATCAGTTATTTTTCTTTTGGGAGTTTAAAATAGTTTAAAATTGAGAGGCTTGATGATTGTCGAACTAAGTGAGGATAATGTGATACATTATTGTTGCTTTTGGACATTATTTTTGATGCCCAGTGGATGGAGGTGGCTGAAGGATACACTGACTGAGAAGAAGGATGGCAAAGTTTAGTGTTTACATATGATCGAATATTGTGCAGCTACAGAAAGGAAAGAAGTCATGAGGCATGCAGCAAGGAGAATGAACATGGGGATATTATGTGACACAAAATAAGCCAGAAGCAAAAAGAGCAAATATTGTATGGTCTCTTTTAGAAAATAATTATCAGAAAATTGTAGCCTAGATTATGAGTTATTATAGCAGTCACATTTACTCCAGAGCTGTAATTGTTATTTCTAGATTCTGAGAGGCTGTGCTATGTATGTATTACCTGGTATTTCCTTGGAACTTTGGTTATGTTTATAATATCGAGGACTCAGCATAGGGGTTCTGCAGGTCTAAAAGTCAGCATTGCCACATACAACAACTGTTAAAGAAACTGAAAAAGAGATCAGGCTTCAACTAGAGATAAGAATAAAGTCAATCAGGTCGGGTCTAAGGTAAATCAGAATGTAGGGGTGTGCTGGTTTGAAAGGATTTATGTATCCTAGAAAATCCATGTTTAATCCTGATCCAGTCTTGTGGGAGCAACTGTTTCTTTTAATCCCTATTCAGCACTGTAGGTTGGAAACTTGATTAGATTATCTCCATGGAGCTGTGACTCACCCAATTGTGGGTATTAACTCGATTAGAGGGAGATGTGACTCCACCCATTCCACATGGGTCTCGATTAGTTTACTGGAATCCTTTAAAAGAGGAACTAATTTGGAGAGAGCTTCAGGGTGGTGAGAGAACCACCTAGTCCACCAGCCAGCAGCCTTTGGAGGTGAAGAAGGGGAACGCCCCCCAGGGAGCTTCATGAAGCAAGAGGCCTGGAGAGAAAGCTAGCAGATGTCACCATGTTTGCCATGTTCCCTTCCAGTTAACCCTGAACTTCATCAGCCTTTCTTGAATGAAGGTAACCTCTTGTTAGTGCCTTAATTTGGACATTTTTATACACTTGCTTTAATTGGGACATGTTCTTGGCCATACAACCGTAAACTTGCAACTTATTAAATTCCCCTTATTAAAAGCTCTCCTAGTTCTGGTCTATCACATTCTGGCAACTAGCAAACTAGAACAGGGGGTAAGGAGGACATTGTCTGTATTTTGGGACTTCATCTACCCAATGAGACCAAATGAAGAGAGATTTATTTTGTACAAAAACCCAAGTTTTCTGTAGCACATAATCTAACTCACCCTGTCTGGATAGTTCATTTAAACAACCCAAACACATGAAGCCTAAAATGAGAATGAGGGCTTGTAATTCTGCATAGCTTAAACTAATGCCCAGACACATCCCAGAGTATGTTGAGCAGATAAATAAAAAGTATTGGCAAAGTTCCTTGAGGGAAGTGAGAAAAAATTTGGAACTATTAAGCTTTAACCATGGGGGAATCCCTGATACTGTCTCAAACATTAGGGACTCCCAAGTCAGTAGGCCAAACCTTGACCTTGACATTTGCGCTTGTGAAGCTAATTTATGTAGCGAAGAAGATTAGGCTACCTGTAGTTATGCCTGAGAGTCATTTCCAGAGCACCTCTTTTGTTGCTCAGTTGTGGCCTCTCTCCCTCTAAGCCCAACCTCTCTCTCTAAGCCCAACTCTGCAAGTAAAATCATTATCCTCCCCTCCTATGGGACATGACATCCAGAGTTGAAGTCTCCCTGGCAATTTAAGGTACTGCCAGAGAAATACTGCCAGCCAAGAATCCTTATCTGGCAAAAAAAAAAAAAAATGCCTTCAAAAATGAGAGAGAGTTAAAATTATACCCAGATAAACAGAAACTGAGAGAGCTTATCTACAAGAGACATTCCCTACAAGAAATAGTAAAGGAAGTTCTGCAGACTGAAAGGAAAAGACATGAGAGAGAGGCTTGGAGGAGAGTGTAGAACTGATGATTATCAATAAGGGTACTAAATGGTAAAAAGAGAAACAAAAATAAGCTATGCATATAAAGGCCAAAGGATAAAATAGTTGAAGTAATAACATTAAATGTTAATGGATTAAACTCCCCAATTAAAAATAAAAACAGATTGGCAGAACATACTTAAAAATATGATCTTCCTATATTCTGTATACAAGAGACTCACCTTAGACCCTCATCTAGTTTACTAGCTGCCAGAATGCAACACACCAGAGACGGATTGGCTTTTAATAAAAGGGGATTTATTTTGTTAGTTCTTCAAAGGAAAGGCAGCTAACTTTCAACTGAGGTTCTTTCTTACGTGGGAAGGCACAGGATGGTCTCTGCTGGCCTTCTCTCCCGGACCCTGGGTTCCAACAACTTTCCCTGGGGTGATTCATTTCTGCATCTCCAAAGGCCTGGGCTGAGCTGCGAGTGCTGAGATGAGGTATGCTGAGCTACTTGGGCTATGCTACGTTGAGCTCTCTCATTTAAGCATCAGCCAATTAAGTCAAACGTCATTCATTGCAGCAGGCACGCCTCCTAGCCTACTACAGATGTAATGAGGAACAGATGAGGTTAATGTACCATTGGCTCATGTCCACAGCAACAGAACTAAGTGCCTTCACCTGGCCAAGTTGACAACTGAATCTAACTACCACATGTCCACTCCTTGTCAACTTGGCAACTACACGCATCACCTTAAACAATATTAAGGTGCTAAAAATTCTCTTCTGGCTGTGGACCTGTGAATCTAAAAACAAGTTATCTGGTGCCAATATACAAAGAAGGACATTCACAGGATACAGGTTATCATTTCCATAGGGAGAAACTGGAAGGAACACAGATGTAAAACCTGCAGGGCAAACACCATTGGATTTCAAAGTCTGAAAGTCATTCATCCTTCAGCTTAGAAAGTGGCAGTCCCACCCTTTCCGAGGGCCTGTGCAGTAACCCACCTCTTTCTGAATCAACCTCGGGGGACATTGAGGAGACCACCTTTTTCTCAGCTCCACCCTATCCAAGCCTCAGGGCCACACCTAGACTCTCTGCTGTTTCTGGGGCACACACTCAGCCCCTCCATGTGATGGCAACCAGGCTCTCCCCAGTCCCCCAAAGAGTGTGCTGTACCTTCTCCAAGGCCTGAGGCTGCACAACTCTTTCACTGCAATGAGGTGGGAGACTCATCCTCTGCCCTCAGGGCAAACTCACCCTCTCCATGTGTATGGGTGGGTCCACTTTCCTGGCTGAGTTTTCTTGGCTTCAGACCCAAGCTTCCGTGGTTCTCACCCTGCAAACTCCAATTTTTCCCTTTTGTGTCCCCCTTTGTCCATATTGGCAGTGGTTCTGTTTACACCAACAGTGTCTTCAAGCACTCCAAGACTTCTCCATCATTCTCTTCACAGTTCCTCCAAAATCTTCCCCTTAGCCATCCAAAAAACCATTCCAGCATATCTGGTATTTGCAAACCGCAGCAGTACCCCACTCCTGGTACCAAATCTGTTCTAGTTTGCTAGCTGCCAGAATGCAACACACCAGAGATGGATTGGCTTTTAACAAAAGGGGATTTTTCATTAGATCTTCAGAGGAAAAGCAGCTAACTTTCATCTGAGCTTCTTTCTTATGTAGGAAGACACAAGGCGATCTCTGTTGGCTTCTCTCCAGGCCTCTGGGTTCCAACAACTTTCCCAGGAGTGATTTCTTTCTGCATCTCCAAAGGCCTGGACTGAGCTGCGAGTGCTGAGATGAGGTTGCTGAGCTGCTTGGGCTGTGCTACATTGAGCTCTCTCATTTAAGCACCAGCCAATTAAATCAAACATCATTCATTACAGCAGGCACGCTTTTTAGCCAACTGCAGGTGTAATGAGCAACAGATGAGGTTCACATAACATTGGCTCATGTCCACAGCTACAGAACTAGGTACCTTCACCTGGCCAAGTTGACAACTGAATGTAACTACCACAGACCCAAAGACACAAATAGGTTGAAAGTAAAGGGTTTGAAAAATATATTCCACACAAACGATAATAAAAAAAAAAGCCAGGATAACTATACTAGTATTGGACAAGTAGACTTTAAATCCAAAACTGTTATAAGAGACAAAGAAAGACTCTATATATTAATGAAAGGGACAACTCACCAAGAAGAAATAACTATCATTAATATTATGCACCTGACTAATCAGGGAGCCCCAAAATACATGAAGCAAACACTGGTAAAACTGAAGGGATAAATAGATGTCCCTACCATAATAGTTGGAGACTTCAAAATTCCACTCTCATCAATAGATAGAACATCTAGACAGAAGCTCAATAAGGAAACAGGTAAATGGACTAAACCTAACAGAATATGCAGAACATTGCACCCCAAAACAGCAAGATGTACATTCTTCTCAAGTGCGAATGATACATTTTCCAGGACAGACCACATGTTTGGGCACAAAACAAATCTTAAGAAAAGATTGAAATTATACAAAACACTTTGTCTGATTATAATGGAATGAAGCTGGAAATTAATAACAGGTGGAGAACTGGAAAATTCACAAATATATGGAGGTTAAGCAACACATTCTTTAAAAAAAAATTTTGGTATTTTTAATCTATAATTTTCTAAACAACACATTCTTAAACAATCAGTAGTTCAAAGAAGAAATTGCAAGAGAAACTGGTAAATATCTTGAGATGAATAAAAATGAGAACATAACATATAAAAACATATGGGATGAGGCAAAGGCAGTACCAAAAAGGAAATTTATAGCCCTAAAAATCTATATTAAAAAGGAAGAAAGACCTCAAATCAAAGACCTAACTGCACACCTGGAGGAATTAGAAAAAGAACAGCAAACTAATCACAAAGCAAGTAGAAGGAAAGGAATAATGAAGATTAGAAGAGAAATTAATGAAAGAGAGCAAAAAACAGAAAAGAGAATCAACAAAAGTGGGTTCTTTGAGAATATCAATAAAACTGACACATTCTTAGCTAGACTAACCAGGAAGAAATGAGAAAAGATGCAAATAAATAAAAATAGAAATGAGAAAGGGGACATTACTACTGACCTTACAGAAATAAAAAGGATAAGAGCATACTATGAACAACAAATTAGAAAACATAGATGAAATAGACAAATTCTTAGAAACACATGAATAAACTATACTGACTCTAGAAGAAATAGAAGATCTCAAAAGACCAATTAAAAGTAAAGATATCAAATCAGTCATCAAAAGTCTCCCCTGCACAAAAGCCCAGGACCAGATGGCTTCACATGTGAATTTACCAATCATTCCAAGAAGAATTAATAGCAATCCTCTCAAATTCTTCCAAAAACTTGAAGAGGAGGGAACACTCAGTAATTCACTCTATGACACCAACACCCCCTATTATTAAAGCCAGATAAAGATAGTACAAGTAAAGAAAATTACAGACCAATCTCTCCAATGAATATAGATGCCAAAAATATTCAACAAAACGCTGACAAATCGAATCCAGCAGCACATCAAAAGAATATATACCATTATCAAGTGGGTTTCATCCCAGGGCTGCAAGGGTGGTTCAACACAAGAAAATCAATTAATATAACCCACCACATTAACAAATAGAAGGAGAAGAAACACATGATCATTTTGATTGATGAAAAAAAATCACTTGACAAAATCCAGCATCCTTTCTTGAAATAACACTTTAAAAGATAGTAATAGAAGGAAACTTTCTCAACATGATAAAGGGCATATATGAAAACAGCTAACATCATACTCAATTGTGAAAGACTGAAATCTTTCTCTAAGATAGGGAATACATCTGTGGCCAATTGACATGTGACAAGGCAACTTAGTCCACTCAACTGGGGCAGAATAATCTCTAACAAATGGTGCTGGAGAACTGGAAATCATATCTAACACAATGAAAGAGGTCCCTACTTAACACCTTATACAAAAATTAACTCAGAATGTTTCAAAGACCTAAATTAAGAGTCAGGACCACAAAACTCCTGGAAGAAAATGTAGGACAGCATCTCCAACATCTTATGGTACACACTGGTTTCTTAGTCTTTATATCTAAAGCATAAGCAATCAAAGAAAAACATAGATAAATGGGACTTTCTCAAAATTATGAACTTCTGTTCTTCAAAGTACTTTGTCAAGAAAGTAAAAAGTCAGCCTATGCAGTGGGAGAAAATATTTGGCAATCACATATCTGATAAAGTTGTAATATTCAGAATATAGAAATAAATCATACAACTCAACAATAAAAAAGACAAACAACTCAACTTTAAAATGGGCAAAGGACTTGAATAAATATTTTTCCAAAAAGGAAATGCAAATGGCCAAAAAGCACATGAAAAGATGCTCAGCATTGCTAGCTATTAGGGAATGGAAACCAAAACCACAATGAGATATCATTTCACATCTACTAGAATAGCCAGTCTTAAAAAAAAAACAACAACAAAAAAACAGAAAGCTACAAAAGCTGGAGAGGATGTAGAGAAAGAGACATGCTCATTCACTGCTGGTAAAAATGGTGCAGCTGCTGTAGAAGGAAGTTTGGCGGTTCCTAAGGAAGCTAAGTACAGAATTGCCGTATGGTCGGAAAGCCCAGAAGAACTGAAGCAGGGATGTGAACAGACATCTGTACACCGATGTTCATAATGGCATTACTCACAATTGCTACAATGGGAGGCAACCTAAGTGCCCATCAACTGGTGAATGGATAAGTAAGATGTGCTATGTACATACTTTGGGATATTATTCAACAGTAAGAAGAAATGCAGTCCTGATGCATGTAATAACATAGATGAACCTTGAGGACACTATATTGAGTGAAATAAGCCAGACACGAAGGAATAATTATAGTATTATTTAACTAATAGGAACTAAACACAATAAGCAAACTCACAAAATTAGAATCTAGACTACAGGTTACCAGGAGAAAGAACGGGGTAGAGGATGAGGAGCTGATGCTTAGAGTGTGCAGAATTCCTATTTATGTGGACTGTAAATGTTTGGAAATGAATAGAGATGATGGCAGCACATTACTGAGAGTATAATCAACGGGCTGGATTATGTGTGTGAACGAGGAGGAAGGGTGGTTTTAGGTTGTGTATGTCACGAGAAGGAAAGTGAGAGGATAAAAAATGTATAACATACGTCGTACACAACAGCTGTGTAACACAGTTAACCCTGTGTGGGTGGCATCTGTGGTGAACAGTAGGAACATGTTCTTTCATGAACTATGCAAATGTATGTCTCCAGTGAAGGGGTTAATAGTAGGGTATATGGGAAAATTATACTTAATGAAAACTATGGACTATAGTTAACAGCAATTATTTTAGTATTCTTTGAATATGAATAAGTCTATAGAGATGGAATTATATTAGTGGCTCTGTAGAGCTTGGGAAAGGTAGAGCGATTGAGAGGTGACTGCTAATAGTGATGGGGCTTTTCTTTTTGAAGTAATGAAGATGTCTTAAAATTGATTGTGATAATGAATGAACAACTCGTGATTATACTAAAAGCTGTTGATTGGACCTCATGGATGGTTTGTATGGTATGTGAACATGTCTCGTTAAAACTGCCAAAAAAAAAAAACACAAAAAAAACCCTGATCCAGAACTGACACTGAAGTTAGAATTAGCAGACAATGGCATTAAAATAGCTATTATTACTGTATTTCACATTGAAGATATTTTTAAAAACCCACATAAACCATTCTTTTAGAGATAAAAACTACAATGTAGTACAGACCATATTCTGAGCCATAAAAATGAGTCACAATAGACTTTAAAAGTTTCAAGTCATACAATGTTCTCTGACCACAATAGAATTTAATTAGAAATCAATAACAGATCTCTGGAAAATCCCAAATATGTGGAAACAAGATAACACACTTTAAAATAACCCATGAGTCAAAGAAGAAATAAAAAGAGAAATTATAAAAACATTTAAGTTTAATGAAAATGAAAGCACCATATATTGAAATTTGTGAAATACTGCTAAGACAGTACTTAGAAAGAAACTTATAGCACTAAGAACCTTTATTAGGAAGAAAGAAAGGTCAAATCATGACTTCATCTCCCACCTTAAGAAGCTGGTAAATCAATGACTTCATTTCCCACCTTAAAGAACCGAAAATAAGTAGAAAAAATTAAATAGTAAAAACCAATAAAATAGAAAACAGAGGTACAGTAGATCAATGAAACCAAAAGCGGATATTTTGAGAAACAATAAAATTGAAATACCACCAGCCAAACTGATAAGGAAAAAGAAGGAGTACAAAATTAGCAATATCAAATGATACCATTGGTATTAAAAGGTTTATAAGGTTTAAGAAGTTTACTAAAAAGTTGATAAGCAACTTTATTCCAATAAAGTCTACAACTTAGATAAAATGGACAAATTACTTGAAAGACACAAATTAGCAAAGCTTACTCAAGAAGAAATAGATAATCCAAATAGCCCTCTATCTGTATCTATTATACAAATATATTTTGTAGTCAAAAGCCTTTCCACAAAGAAAGCTTTAGATGAGATTACTTCACTGGTGAGTTATAGATATTTAATGAATAAACAATGCCAATTTTACAAAACTCTTCCAGATAATTCTGCTGCCCTCTAAATAAATCTCTGAACAAAGAGGGTAGCATTATTCTGATAACAAAACTAGACAAAGATGTTACAAGAAAATCAGAGACCAGTATCCCTCGTAAACATATATGCAAACATTCTTAACAAAATATTAGCAAATCTAATACAAAAATATATGAAACGGATAAGTATGACCAAGTGGAATTTGTCCCAGGAATTCAAGGATGGTTGAACTTTCAAAACACAATCAGTATAATATTAACATTTATAACATCAAAAAATACAATATACTTGAGATAAATCTGAAAAAAAAGGTGTGAAAGATCTGTATAACATTGCTGAGAGAAATTTTAAAAGATTTAAGTGAATGGAGAGAGAGATATTGAGTCCATGGGTTGGAAGACTCAGTATTGTTAAAATGTCAATTTTCCCCAAATTGACCTACAGATTCAAAGCAATCCCAAATTCCCAGTGAGACTTTTTATGTACAATTGACAAGCTGATTCTAAAATTCATGTGGGGATGCAAAAGACCTATAATAACTAGAACTAACTTTGGAAAACTTTGAAAAAGAATAATGAAGTTGAATGATGAACACTGCTTGATTTTAAAACATTATAATAATTTCTATAATAAGATTGCTATAAATATCAAGATATGTTGATAAATCAATGGAACAGAAGAAGGAGACTAGAAATAGCCCTTGTGTAGGCTATGTTCATACATGAACATCTGATTTTCAATAAATGCCCAAAGGCAACTCAGCAAAGAAAGAATGATCTTTTTGACAAGTGGTGCTGGGACAGCACTGAAGTCAAAATGGTCCATAGGCCAACAATAAAGCTAAAAGTATAAAACTTTTAGGAAACTCTTCCTGACCTTTGGTTGGGCAAAGATTTATTGGGTATAATGTCCAAAGCACAATACATTTATTTATAAAATGATGAGTTAGAGTATATCAAATTAAGAACTTCTCAAAAGACACTGTTAGGAAAATGAAAAGATAAGCCAGAGAGTGATATATGACAAAGAATTTGTATCCAGAATACATAAAAGACTCTAAATATGTAATAATAAGAAAACAAATGACCCATTTTTTTAAGGATAGGCGAAGAATTTGAAGAGATACTTCACTATAGAAGAGAGATGGATGGCAAATAAATATCATTAGTCAATAGAGAAATGCACATTAAAACTACCATAAGATAATGACAACACACCTACTGGAATGGCTCAAATTAAAAAGACTGACCACAGCAAGTGTCAGCAAGAATGTGGAGGAACTGAGACTCTCCTATACTGCTGTGGGAGTTTACTATGATAAAAGTGCTGTTTTCATTTCCTAGGCAGCTCAGTGCAGGTACCATGAAATGGATTGGCATTAAACATGGGAATTTATTAGCTTACAGATTGAGGATGTGAGAATGTCCAAATCAAGGCATCTTCAAGAAGACACTTTCTCCCTGAAGACCAGGTGCTGTGCTCCTCGGGTCCTCTGCCGTATGGCAAGACGTGCTTTCTCTGCTTCACTCCACTGGTCTCGCCCTTCTCCTCTGGGTCTCACTGCTTTCAACTTCTTGCTTCTGCAGTTCATGCTCTCTGTCTGAATTTCATTAAAGAACTCCAGTACGATGATTAAGCCCCATCCTGAATGAGGTGGGCCTCAGCTTACCTGATGTAGCCTCATCAAAAGTTCCCTCCTAAAATAGGTGTCACACCACAGGAATGGATTAGATATAAGAACACGGTTTTCTGAGGTACCTACAGCGTCAAACCACAAGTGGTTTGGGAAACTGACAGTTTCCATAAAAAAGTTAACTATAAATCTATCACACGACCCAGCCATGCCACTCCTAAGTGTTTACCTAAGTGTAATGAAGACAAATGTCCACACAAAGAGGGCATCTCAGTGTTCATATCAGGTTTATTTGCAGTAGCAAGAACTGAAACAATCCAAATAAATGCCCTTCATCAGATGAACAAACTGTGGTATATCCTCTCATTTTAACGCTACTCAACTACCGGAAGAATGAACGACTGACATGTGCAACATGGATGTCTCCAGTTAATTATGTGAGTGCACACACAAAGGGGTGTGCGCTGCATGATTCGTTCATGCACAATTATAGAAAAGGCAAACTAATGTGTAGTGAGGGAAGGAGGCCCAGTGGCTGCCTGGGGGGGTGGAGCAGAGGGGATTATGGAAGGGGCACAAGGAAACCTATCGAGATGATTGACAAGCTGAGTGTCTTGAACTATCAGATAGGCCGAAATTTGTCCAATTGTACACTTTATTTATGTGTGGTTTATTGTTAAACCTCAATAAAGCGATCTTTTAAATGAAACCCTCTGTGGCCACCATCACCCCTGTAGCCAAGCCCATGCCTTTGAATCCGCCCCGAAACCCCCATGCCACGTGGTCCGAGCCCCCAGGCTCATCTGCCACCCTCAACCCTTGCTGTCACTGCATCGCTCCCACTGCCTTTCTCCTCTGCTGACAGCCTGCGGCCCGGCCGCGGCTTCCGGACTCAGGACACAGGCGCACCTGCCTCCTGTTCCCCCCACCCAGCCCCCTGGATCTGCCTGGCCTCTGTCGTGGTGTTTCAGTTCTCTGCTGAGTCTCTCCTTCCTTCCTGGTTCTCTCTCCCCGGTAGAATGAAAGTCCCAGGAAACGGGGTCTTCTCTCTTCCCTTCGCTCCCCCAGAGCATGTCCGAAGTGCTCAGTGGACGTTGGCTGAATGAATGTGCAGACTGGCAGACAGGTGGATAGAGGACGGCCTAGCACCGGGCTAAGAAGGGACAGGCCACCACAGGGTGCTGAGCAGGAAGGAGCGAGCGAGTCCTGGGGGGTGGGGGAGGTGCTGGAGCTGATTCCGAGGCCACTGGGCTGGGCTGCCGCTCCCTTCCCGCTCCCAGTGCTGCTGGTGGTGGTGGAGCTAAAGGGACCCTCAACCCAGGCCCTGACCGCTCCTGAGGAGGAGGTCCGAGACCTGCAGGGGGGAGGACGGAGGATTGGGATGGAGTAGCCACCACTCACTTAGCCTCTGCTCCAGGCTTGCACGCCAACTGTCTCGTTATCCGTGATTTTCTCCATTACTTAGGGGGAGGGGCCATGCGGCACAACAGACACCACACAACCGCCAATCTTACATCCAGTTTAATTCCAAAGCTTGAGCTTTAATCCCTCTGCTTCGCTGCCCGCCCAGTTTCTTGGTCTATGCCAGAATTAAGTTTTCAAAGTGCTCACCTCACACGTACTGTGTTAGTCTGCCAGGGCTGCTCTGGCAGGTACTGCCCACTCACTGGCTTCAAGAACAGGGAGCTATTGGCGCACAGCTTGGGTGCTGGATGGTGTTGGCGAGGCAGTGCTTTCTCCAGAGCCATGGCATTTTGGTGGGAGCAGTCCTCCGTGCCACGGCGTCCTCTCTCTGGTCTCGCTTCTGCATCTCCTCCTATCCCAATTCCCTCTGCATCTAAGGACGTCAGTCTCGGTGGGCGAGAGGCCGCCATTCAGCGAGGCCACACCTCACAGAGTCACAGGATCCTCAAAGGTCCTGTTTACAAACGGTGCCCATCACAGGCCCGGGTTAGGACGTGCCCTTGTTGGGGGCAGGATTCCATCCCCTGAGCACACCTCAGAGCAGACAGCAGTATCTCTGTGACTGTCCTGGTCACCAAGCTGAATCCCCCGGTTTCCACTGGTCCAATGCTCCTGGGAGTTTTTGAAACGGGCAGGCCAGCTTGACCCACTTGGAGGTGACTGCCACAGCACGGAAACATTAGGTCCTGCTGGCCAGCAGGGATGCCAGGGACATACTTGCAAACACGGAGATGGCAGGGCTGGCCTGGAGCCCAGCTTCCCAACTCTCTCTTCCGCTCACCTGGTCAAACGTGGCAAAGGGTCGTGAGGAAACTCAGGTGCCACCATAGTGACCTGGGGTGGGCCAAGGGGGCGTCCGATGGCCCAGCCAAGCCCCTGCCGCCCTCAGGGCTCCGCCAGGCCAGCTCGGCAGCTCTGCCAGCCAGGAATGTGGGTCTGTGGTTGTGGGGCATCCTGAAGGGAAGCCAGACAATCCCCGACTTTCCTATAGTTGAAAACAAGTTCAAACTCTTCAAAAACGCTGTATGGCAGGAAAAACTAAAAGTGTCTGGGATTTGCTGTCAAAATAATCCCGCAAGAGGACAAGGACCAAACGCCGGGGATGCAGTGAGGACCCCACAGCCCCCCCGTGACCAAGGCCTTCCATGTCTATAAAGGCACGGCAGTGCGTGGCTGATAAGCCCTCAGGCACACATTTCTGCGGGGTACTGAGGCCCTGCCATAACATGGTGGGTCGCAGCCAGCGCCGGCCGGAGGACATCTCCCTATGTGTCCAGCTGTGCTTTGTGAGCCTGGGCCATTCACAGTACAAGCAACATTTCCATAAACAGATAGGGACACTTCCACAGTCAAAGCACAAACCGTCTCATGTAGGTATTTGCTTACTTTCACCTTTGCTATAAATCATTCAGAATCATATTTATTGGTCAAGAGGTGTTGTGTGATCATAAAAAGATGCCCCAAAGCATCTACTTCTGATTCAGTCCTATGTTTCAGTACCATCAGGCGGTCCCGTGGCACACTCTGTATCCCTTCAGCACAAAATGCCCAATCTCTACCCTCTTTCTATCTCATGATAACCTGTGTCCTTACTAGAACTCTCAAAGTTCACTCATTAACCTTAGTTCATATTAGCGAGACCATACACCGTTTGTCCTTTTGTTTCTGCTAATCTCACTGTCCTCAAGGTTCATCCGCGTTGCTATATGCACGGCTTTATTCTGTCTCACAGCTTTGCAACTGTGAATGCTGCCGCTGTAGACGTCGGTGTGCAAATGTCCATGTGTGTCCTTGCCCTCATGTCCTCTGAGGAGATACCTAGCAATGGTATTGCCGGGTCATATGGCAATTCTATACTTAGCTTCCTGAGGAACCGCCACACTGCCTTCCACTGTGGTTGTACCATTTGACATTCCCACCAACGGTAGATAAGTGAGCCTCTTTCTCCACAGCCTCTCTGGCACTTGTCATATTCTGTTTTATTGATAATGGCCATTCTGGTTGGTGTGAGATGATATCTCATTGTGGTTTAGATTTGCATTTTCCTGATAGCCAATGAGTTGAGAATCTTTTCCTGTGCCATTTAGCCATTTGTATTTCCTCTTCTGAAAAGTGTCTGTTCATGTCTTTTGCCCACTTTGTAGTTGGGTTGTTTGTCTTTTTGTTGTTGAGTTGTAGAATCTCTTTATATATTCTAGATATTAAACCCTTATCTGATCTGTGGTTCATCCCCCATTGCACAGGCTACCTGTTGACTTTCTTGCCAAAGTACTTTGATGCACAAAAGTGTTTAATTTTGAGGAAATCCCATTTATCTTCTTTTTTCATTGCTTGCACTTTGGGCATAAGATCTAGGAAACTGCCTCCTATCACAAGAGTTATAAGATATTTCCCTATGTTTTCTTCTAAAAGTTTTTTGGTCTTAGCTCTAATGTCTAGACTTTTGATCCATTTTGAGTTAATTTTTGTATAGTTGTGAGATGTGGGTCCTCTTTCATTCTTTTGCATATGGATAATCAGTTCTTGAAGCACCATTTATTGAAGAGTCTGCTCTGTCCCAGTTGGTTGGTTTGACTGTGTTATCAAAGATCAATTGTCCATAGGTGAGAGGGTCTATGTCTGAACACTCTATTCAATTCCATTGGTCAGTATATCTGTCTTTATGCCAGTATGTTCCTTTGGCCACTGTAGCTTTGTAATATGCTTTAAAAGTCAGGTAGTGTGAGACCTCCCACTTCATTTTCCTTTCTCATGATATATTTAGCTTATTCAGGGCACCCTGCCTTTCCAAATAAAATTGGCTATTGGTTTTTCTGTTTCTGAAAATTAAGTTGTTGGGATTTTAATTGGTATTGCAGTGAATCTACAAATCAATTTGTGTAGAATTGACATCTTAACTATATTTAATCTTCCAATCCATGAACATGGTATGCCCTTCCATTTATTTAGGTCTTCCATGATTTCTTTTAGCAATTACTTGTAGTTTTCTGTGTATAGGTTTTTTGTGTCCTTAGTTAAATTTATTCCTAAATATTTTATTCTTTTGGTTGTTATTGTAAATGGATTTTTTTCTTCATTTCCTCCTCAGATTGCTCATTCCTAGTGTACAGAAACACTGCTGAATTTTGGGTGTTGATCTTGTACCCTGACACTTTGCTGTACTAATTTATGAGGTCTAGTAGCTTTACTGTAGTTTTTCAGGATGTTTTACATATAATATCATGTCACCTGCAAACAGTGAGAATTTTACTTCTTCCTTTCCAGTTTGTCTAACTGCTCTGGCTAGAACTTCCAGGGCAGTGTTGAATAACCCTGGTGATAGCAGGCATCCTTGTCTTGTTCCTGATCTTAAAAGGAAAGCTTTCAATCTGTCCCCGTGAAGATGATGTTATCAGTGGTTTTCTCATATATTCTTTTTATCATGATGAGGAAGTTCCCTTCTATTCCTATCCTTTGAAGTGTTTGCATCAAGAAAGGATGTTGAATTTTGTCAAATGCCTTTTCTGCATCAATTGGGATGATCATGTGGTTTTCCCACTTGACTTATTGATATGGTATACTGCATTAATTGATTTTCTTGTGTTGAACCAGCCTTGCATACCTGGAATAAAT
The DNA here is from genome assembly GCA_004026745.1 of Myrmecophaga tridactyla. Classification (NCBI taxonomy): domain Eukaryota; kingdom Metazoa; phylum Chordata; class Mammalia; order Pilosa; family Myrmecophagidae; genus Myrmecophaga; species Myrmecophaga tridactyla. The sequence goes on along the minus strand of PVIY010016701.1, from coordinate 6,995 downwards.
CCCACCTGGTCATGGTGTATAATTCTTTTAATGTCCTACTGGATTTGATTTGCAAGTATTTTGTTGAGGATTTTTGCATGTATGTTTACTAAAGAGATTGGTCTGTAATTTTCTTTTCTTGTACTATCTGTCTGGCTTTAGCATTAGGATTTGCTGGTTTGAAAAGATTTGTGTACCCTAGAAAAGCCATGCTTTAATCCTAATCCAATCTTGTGGAAGCAATCATTTCTTTTAATCCCTATTCAGTACTGTAGGTTGGAAACTTGATTAGGTTGTCTCTGCAGAGATGTGACTCACCCAGTTGTGAATATTAACCTTTCATTGGAGGGGGATGTGACCTCCACCCATTCTAGGTGGGACTTGATTGGTTTGCTGGAGTCCTTTAGAAGAGGAAGCATCTTGAAAAGAACCACGGAGTCCACCAGACAGAGACCTTTGGAGATGAAGAAGGAGAATGTCCCCGGGGGAGCTTCATGAAACAAGCCTGGAGAGAAAGTGAGCAGATGTCGCCGTGTTCACCATGTGCCTTTCCAGCTGAGAGAGAAACCCTGAACTTCATCAGCCTTTCTTGAGTGAAAGAAACCTCTTGTTGGTGCCTTAATTTGGACATTTTTATTTAGACATGCTTTAATTTGGACATTACCATGGCCTTAGAACTTATTAAATTCCCCCTTTAAGAAGCTGTTCTGTTTCTGGTATATTGCATCCTGGCAGTTAGCAAACTAGAACAAGGGTGTTATTGACTTCATAGAATGAGTTAAGTAGTTTTCCATCTTCTTCAATGCTTTTTGCAGATTTTGAGCAGGTTTGGTAGTAATTCTTTCTTAAAGGCTTGGTACAATTCATGTGTGAAGCTATTTGGTCCTGGACTTTTCTTTTTGGGGGAGTTTCTTCATGACTGATTCAATCTATTTGCTTGTGATTGGTTTGTGAGGTCACCTATTTTTTCAAGTAAATGTTAATTGTTCATGCTTTTCTAGAAAGTCGTCCATTTCATCTACACTGTTTAGTTTTTTAGCATATAGTTGCTCTTAGTACCCTCTCATTACCTCCTTTATTTCTGGGGTTCAGTGGTTATACTTCCTCCCTCATTTCTGATTTTACTTTATTGCATCCTCTTTCTTTTTTTTTTTTTAACCTAGCTAAGGGTTTATTGATTTTATTGATTTTTTCAAAGAACCAACTTTTGGTTTTGTTGATTTTCTCTATTGTTTTCATGTTCCCAATTTCATTTATTTCTGCTCTAATCTTCATTATTTCTTTCCTTCTGTTTCCTTTGTTAGTTTGTTGTTCTTTCTCTAATTCTTCTAAGTGAACAGTTAATCCCTCAATTTTTGCTCTTCTTTTTTAATATAGGCATTTAGGGCAATAAATTTTCCTCCCAGTACTGCCTTTGCTGCACCCCATAAGTTTTGATATGTGTTTTCATTTTAATTTGCCCCAAGATATTTACTGATTTCTCTTGTAATTTCATCCTTTAAGAGGTTGTTTAAGAGTGTGTTGTTGAGCTTCCATATATGTGAATTTTCTGGCCCTCTGCCTATTATTGTTTTCCAACTTAATTCCTTTATGAGAAAGTGTTTTGTATAATTTCAATCTTTTTAAATTTATTGAGACTTGTTTTGTGATCCAGCATATGGTCTATCCTTGAGAATGATCCATGAGTACTCGAGAAAAATGTGTATCCTGCTGTTGTGGGGTGTAATGTTCTGTAAGTGTCTGTTAAATCTAGTCCACTTATTGTACTATTCAAAATCTCTGTGTCCTTATTGATCCTCTGTATAGATGTTCTATTCACTGATGAGAGCAAGGAGTTGAAGTCTCTAATTATTACTGTAGAGGTGTCTGCTTCTCCCTTCAGTGTTGTCAGTGTTTGCCTCATATATTTTGGGCACTAGAGCCTAGTGTTTTACTAGCTGGAAGGAAATACCTGAAGTAGTTGAACTGTGATCCAGTAGCCCTAATCTTTGATAATGAGTGTATAACTATATTGCAAAAAAAAAAGTTAGTTGCCCATGTTTGCATGGCTCTACTTCTGGATATTTTATATATATATATATATTAATACTGCACTGTCTTAATTAACCTCCCTCTGTTGTAAATCTCAACACTGGGTAGATTGCAATACTAGTGCTCAGTAAGAGGGAGGAGTAAGGGGTATGGAATGTATATATGGGGTTTTTCTTTTTTTGTTTTCTTTTTCTGGAGTGATGCAGATGTTCTAAAAATGATTGTGGTGATGAACACACAACTAAGTGATGATAATGTGAACCACTGATTTTATACTTGGATGGATTGTATGGTGTGTGGAGATATCTCAATAAAAAATGTATTTAAAAATTCATTTTAACAGCGTCAGCTGGCTACTTGTGCCAAGGAAATTCAGATTAAAGCCATAGCCAGTTAACATGAATGTATTAAAGCCGTAACCAGCTAACATGAGTGTATAGCTTAAACAGAACCTGCTTTGGGCTTGGAGCAATCTTAGCTGGGTTTACAGTTTCAGCAGTATGCAGCAATAAAGAACCAGAAAAGATCCAATTTTTCTAAAGTCTCTATTATAGTGAGGGAAAAAATGAAAGCTGTATCACCACCTTTGAACAATGGACATAAAAATCTGAATTCTGGGTTTACTACGTGATTGGATAAAAAATAATCCTAAACCACAAGATCCTTGGGTTAACTACTTTTGATTATTTTTAATCCAAAGTTATTAAATAAGCCACAAAACAAAATTTTTTGCTTGCAGATTTAACCTGTAAGCATTAACCTAAACTATCTTTTCTCTGTCAATTGCTTGAACAATAAAAAACGTTAGTAAAATGGGAGTAAGTCCTGCTCACCACTTCCCGTCAGTTTCACTGAAGCCTAAGGATGAACCAGCTCGGGTATCACTGCCAAGGCAGATGCAGAAGCAGCCCAAAATTTACAATTCACTCACAGATGCCAGTATCACAACGGCAGATAGGCAGTTCTCATGCAAGAGGTGACGTGTGTCATTCAAGCTGTCCATAAGCAGACATAGGATACAGTATTCAGTCTTTTGATGCAAAAATACAGAATAATTTTTTTCCTACTCTAAACAGTCTTCAGCATGAACAAGTAAATCATGATGTCTGGTGGCTGGGTGGCAATGCACTGGTGTTCCACCAGGGTTCCCTGTGGTTCGTCAGGGCTCCTTTTTGACACAACTTTTACTCTTTTTTATTTCCAATGTCTCCTTGGAAATTGGGTAGCAGAAGTTGTTGAGTGTCAACCATTCAAGCTGTGAGGATTTCTTGCTCCTCAGAGCTCCTTGAGAATTATGTGCAATTGAGGCTACCTATTTTGATGGTCACGTTTTTCGTTTTCAAAGTCACAAGTGCACACCTGTGTCTGTAGCTCCCACAGAGCTGCCCTCATTGGATCCTCTTGCTGCCTTTTTTTTTATTTTCAGGAAGTTCAGGGTTGGGGAATCGAACCCCAGCCTCTTGCTGCTGTAACAGCGACCTGTAAAGAAATGGGACCTGAGAACAGAGCTCTCTGGATCTCTTCTTCTCCCCTTCCAGTTTTTCCCTAGCAACATCATTCTCTGCCTCAAGCCTTGGTATTTTCCATTGTATGCCTCTCATCTTCCAGGTATGTCCATCTGCCTTTTTTAGTGTGAGTACAACAGTTACTTTAAATCTTGGACTTCTTTTTTGGGGGGTTCTTCATATTTTCTTCAAAATTCACTAAGTTCAAAACTCAACTGAGTCACACCTTATCCTTCAACAACAAGATCTCCTTTCGAATCTGCCAGGGGATGGTTGTAATATTTTTGCTTTTCTTCTTGAAGCTGACCTTCTGATGCATTCTCTTTTGTCTGCTGTCGGAGTGAATAAGTAGCTGCCTCTGAATGCTGTTCCAACTCAAAGATCTTTGCTAAAAGTCCTTTTATGTAGACCTCTCACTGCTGATCATATTCAAACAACTGCTGATTTTTCTCCAGAGCATCTTTCAGCTGCATTTCCATTTCACGAATATTGCAACTTGCTGAGCCGAAGCAGCTCGCAACCACAGCGTGTGGTGAGTGCACTGGTGTTGCTTGGGTTCCGCCTTCAGCGAGTAGCGCAGTCATAGCGACAACTGATTCGTTTTTTATTTAGTCCATGTGTCTCTTCAGATAAGGATTTCAACAGCTTTTCATTTCTCTCCTACCTGTTCAAGCAATGCAGCAGAACTGTGTCTGGCCTTCAGCCATCTGAGTCGCTTCATCTCTTGGTCCTTCTCTAAGAGTGATAAATCTCATCCTGCCGTGCTTGCAGGATTCAGTGTCCCTACGTGCCTGTGTCTGTCAGTCAGCTGTCCTTTCCCACTTGCGATCTCATCCAGCTAATGCTTCTAAGGCTGCAGTGGCTCCCTTAAATTTCTCTAATGCATTTTCTGAACTGGACTTGCTGGGCTCTTTTAATTGTCTCCTGGACCTCTGGAAAGCACCTCTGAACTCACCTGTGAAAGGCAGATGTTTGTAAGGTAGACGTGAAAGCAAATGCTAGTCGGCGTAAGAGCTGTGCAGTCAAAAACTAATAACTGGGCCTGGCCACACCACTCGGCCTCTTCGCGTCTGTCTGTAGGGCTGGCAATTCAACCACAGCGGTGAGTGCAGGGGTCAGGGAGGCAGTGCTGGTGGCATGCGAGTGCCCGGGCGAGGGACCCTGTTGGAGCCAGGAGAGGAAGCCGAGCTGCCGAGGTCCTCTCCCACGCCATCTCCCTGGTTGCAGGCCTGGCCTCCCTGCCCACCTCTGAGCTCGCTTCCCTCTGCTCCTCCTAATGACTGCTCTTCACCAATATATTATGCCCTGGATGATGAGGCTACATATTTGTAAAAAAAAAAAAAAGTTTTTTTTTAATACCCGTCCAGTCTGCCTGGTAATACACTAAATTAATAATGCTTCTTACTTCTGCAGAGCTTTTCCTCCCAGGGCTTGCAGAATGACTCATAAACATTTATTAAAGCACTGCCAGCTGCCGTGAGGCCCGGGAAGATGGACAGGATCCCTGGCGCAGGGACTGGGAAAGCCGCGTGGCCAGTGGGTCTGCTTTGGTGTGAGGCCAGGCGGAATGCAGCAGGACGGCAGGGGAGGCGCCTGGCCTGAGCCACCACCCAGAGCCAAGAGTCGCTGCTTCCTCACCCCTGCATGTCCCTCCCCGGTGGGGTGGGGCGGGGCTCGCAAAGGGGAAGCTGCAACTTCAGAAATCCCCAGAGGCTTCAAGCAGTTTCTGGCAAACGGGTCAGAGTGGGCTCAGCACGGCTCAGGGCTGGAGGTGAGGGCTCCTGGAGAGGGGGTGAGCAGGGCAGTGAGAACAGGCCGGGCAGTCACTAAGTCGAGGACAGCAATGCCCGGAGAAGATGTGGCCAGGTCAGGGGGAGTGAGACAGAAGACAGCACGGGGGAGGTGGCCAGGCACAGGAGTGGCTCTTCAATCCGGATTAGAAGCTGCACAACAGGTAGTGATGGAGCGTCTCCGTGGACAGTCTCATCTGGCCAACAGCAGCCCCGGAATCGTTCCTCCTTACCTTGTCTGCACCCCACAGAAGATGATAAAGCAGTCATGGAAATGCTTCACAACATGTTTCCTGTAAGAATTGCTAACTTTGTTCATTCTAAAAACCATTTCAAGATATCAGAGTAAGCACATGCTGCCACCCCCAGCCACCCCCAAACCCATAAGAAAGTGGACAGTAAAATAATGTAATGCAGAGCCATGTTCAGAAGCGAAAGGGGCGAGGTGAGGAGCCCCAGAAAGGTGGAAAGCAGTCTCAGGTCCCCGAGGCGGGACCCTGGCCAGATGTGCGCCGTGCAGCTCAGGGCACAAGGAGGCAGGCGACGGGCACGCTGAGCCGAGTGGTTCCACCACACAGCAGCTCACGGATGACCCGCCGCCCTCCGCTTCCCAGGGGCCACACCATGACGAGAGCAGTGCCCACGGCCGGCCCGAGCGGAAAGTGGGGCCTGGCTCACGGATGTCCAGCTTGCAAGGCCCCAGCGCTGTCCGCAGCGCAGAGGAGCCGAGAGCAGCCGCCCCAGACAACGGGCTTCAGAAGACCTTGTCCAGTGCAGCATCCCTTGCTTTCTCCTTTTTCTCTGAAAGCAGAGAGGCTGGTGGCAGCAGCTCTCATCCTTGCCCCGAGCAGTCTCTCCGGGAGGTGGCGGACAATCAGACAGGATTGTCCTAATGATCGGAATCATTAGTCCGAGTCTCATTAAAAAACAAAACCAAACCCCGCCACGCGTCTGAGGATGCCAGTGCTTTAAGGCAGTGAACAGCAGAACTTACATCAGAGGAAACTGAGTTGCTAGAGTAAGCAGGCCAAACTGAAAAAAGATATATTTTAAATTCTGAGAGATAAAGAAGGGGGTCCAATCTATGAAAAAGACAGTCATAAAACAAAATTAAAACAGTGGGTTGAGAGAATATATCAAGTTATACTCTATAGAAGTGAAAACATATAACCCTTAGACGTTAAACAAATTGTGAACAAAAAAATTCACAGAAGCAAGTAAAAAATCATTCACAATTCTATTACAAAGAGATAAACATTTTTATTATTTTGGTGAATTTTCTCCCAGATACACATACACATACATATTTTCTCACCAAAAATTATACATGTATAAATTTTATGTATACATCTAGGTATTATTTTATAAGCTTTTTATGTATATTACATGCATTTTTCTATGACTTTAGACTTAATTTTTAGCCAAGAGGAAGAAATTGTTGGTGAATTAGAAGTAATAAAAGCTATTGAGGAAGCAACCAGGGTGAGTTTCTGTGTATACGACAAAGAAAAGGAGAGCTGAGTGTTGTCAAATATTTTGATATTTAGAAAAGCTAAGTCCAAAGTTTTCACAGTACAAAGGGTTCACTGTAAATCCATGGCTTGCCAGCAGGAAGGAGCGCGGTCCTGCAGCACGGACGACAGGATGGGCCTCGAGGATGAAAGGCAGAGTCAAGCACGCCAGGCACTGA
>PVIY010016700.1:0-51086 GCA_004026745.1 Myrmecophaga tridactyla | reverse complement strand
CCTACTCCTATTGCTCTTCCTGGTTCTGCAGCTTTTGAAGGTTCTTCCCCTCCCAGAGCCTAGCTTGCCTCCTGTCTGTGCAACCCAGAGCACAAACCCCACTCCCAGACAGGGCTCAGAAAGCAGGCTGCTTTCCTGGGGCAGAGGGCTGGGCGTGGGAGGAGTCCCCAGCTCAGAAACATCCAGGAATCATTATCCAAAGGCAGCTGACCAGGCATCTCCCCTTGCTGAACCCCCAACCCCCCCCCGCCCCCCCGCAGGAGAGGCTAGAAAACAACCTTCCTGCTGACCAAGGGGTGACAGGGAGTCTCTGGGACAGGGGTCACTGGGGGCCAGAGAGCCTGCTCAGCCAGCTGGGCACAGTGCTCCCGGAGGGGGGCTATCCAGAAGCTGCCCCAGTTTCTGTGCCTCCCTGACTGGGCACTTAGGTCAGGAAAGCTGGGCATCTGGAGTCCGTCTGTCTCCTAGAGCCCAGGCTGAGCTGGAGGCTTAGGCCGGCAGGAGGGTACCAGTGGGGAAACTGGGAAAAGAGAAGGAGGGGAAGACAGAAGTCAGGTCAGGGCCCCCCACCTCTGTGGGCCCTGCCCCAGCCCACTTCTGAGAAGGGTCAGGTGGGGTTCCCAGGAGGACCCCCCCACCCACATCCTCCTCGGGAGTGGCTAGAAGGTCTGTGCCTTGGGCATATACCCAGGAGTGGCACTCGTCCTTCAGGCTGGGTCTGGGACATCTCTGCAAACAACCATGGACCTCTCCCCCAGTGCAGCCCTTCAGGAAGGCGTGGCTGGGCTGGGCAGCAGTGCCGATGGAGGGCCTGCCCCCCGCCTGCCTCACTGGCACTGGCCTTCAGCTTTTCTTCTTTGAAGTCCCCTGGGGACTGCAGGTGGAGATCTGGGGTTAGGAACTGTCAGAAGCAACAGAGCCCGTTGTTCCCTCATCTGCCTAGAGCTCTCTGGTGGCCAGGTACCCATGGGTCGAGGCTGTGTGCCTCAGCAGAGCCTTCAAGCCCTTTGCAGACTCCCTCCTCCAGCCTCGTGGGACGCTCACACTGCCAGCTTCTGCCTTTGCTGGGTCCACTTCCTGAAATGCCTTCTCTTCCTTCTTCACTTGCCTAGTTCCGAGGTAGTCCTTCCAGCTCATCTCCCTACCCTCCCTCATTCCCGCCTCTGGGGCCCCCACATTTCTGTGCTCCCCAAGGTCACAGCACTTACCCCAATGATAATTCACTTAATTTCCTCTTAAGTGTCTGCCTCCCAGCTGGACAGTGGCTCCTGGCAGGAGGGGCCATCTAGTTGCTCTCCACAGCCTGGCTCATAGCAAACGCTCAACAACGTTTCCTCCTGGGACCCCAGTGGATTCCATTTTTGCTTGCGTAACAAGGGGGATCGTGAGTCCCTAACTGGACAGACGTTCCTTTGATCTAACTTCTCTCCAGCTGCAGAAGTGGTCAGCCCTTCTCATGGCCACACTGGGCCGTGCAGGGAGCCCAGGTGTCCCAGCACCCCTCCTAGCCTGCGCACTGCCATGGGGGAAGGAGAGTGGGGGTGGGGAGGAGGAGGAGGCTTGGAGTGGGTGAGGGACACAGCTGCCGAGCCCCAGACACCCCAGCTTGGTTAATCATCAGTGCCTGAGAGCCCCGTCTGCTTATCATTCTTCTCCATCAAAAGATTGAGTAACTCCCCTGACTCACTCTGTGTTAACCCTGGAGGGGCCAGGCTGGCTCCTTTAAAGGCCTGTATTTCTTTCGTTCTTTCTTTGTTTTTTAATCTACAAAACATATCCACATACGAACACAAACATTCTTACCATGTGATCATTCCATTCTTGTTATATAATCAATAACTCACACTATCATTGTGTAGTTGTATATTCATCATCATGATCATTTCTTAGAGCATCTGCATCAATTCAGAAAAAGCAATGAGAGGAAACAGAAAAAAATTCATACATAACCCTCCCTTTCATTGATCACTAGCATTTCAATCTACTAAATTTATTTTAACATTTGTTCCCCCTATTATTTATTTATTTTTATTCCATACGTTCTACTCTTCTGTTGATGTGGTAGATAAAAGGAGGATCAGACACAAGGTTTTCACAATCACAGAGTCACATTGTGACAGCTATATCATTGTTCAATCATCATCAAGAAACATGGCTACTGGAACACAGCTCTACATTTTCTGGCAGTTCCCTCCAGCCTCTCCGCTACATCTTGTACAACAAGGTGATATCTACTTAATGCGTAAGAATAACCTCCAGGATAACCTCTCGACTCTGTTTGGAATCTCTCAGCCACTGACACTGTATTTTGTCTCATTTCTCTCTTCTGCCTTTCCGCCAAGAAGGTTTTCTCAATCCCTTGATGCTGAGTCCCAGCTCAGTCTAGGATTTCTGTCCCATGTTGCCACGAAAAAGGCCTGTATATCTTGGGAGACACTCTTTAAACCGACACCGCGTTCGAGGGGGTGGGTCCCCTCCCTTCCCCCTCCCACAAGCGGGTCCCATAGCTGCACCCCAGCTGGGCAGAACACAGGGAGCCTTTCCAGGGTCATTTCCAAGCACCTGTGCCAACCGGAACAGCGCCAGGGTCAGCCGGGCCAAAGGAGACGGACCTGGGGGAGGGGCCAACTCCCTCGCCCGCCCCCTCAGTTCTTGCCCCACCTGAAGCCTCGGGCCCAGGCCCCCCGCCCGCGCCGCCCGCCCTGCCTTCACCCCCACCCGGGGACGCGGGGCTCCCGCCGGGGCACCTGAGCCAAACGCCTCCGAGTGGGCGGGGCTCGCGTGGGCGGGGCTCGCGTGGGCGGGGCCTGGCGCCCGTGAAACCCGCCGGGCGCACCCCGGGAGTGTCTGCCCCCGCGCTGCGCGCACGGAGCCCGAGCCCCAGCCGGCGATTGGCAGTCATGGCTGGGTCCCCCCGCCGCTCCGCCGGCCGGCGCCTGCAGCTGCCCCTGCTGTGCCTCCTCCTCCAGGGCGCCACCGCCGTGCTCTTCGCGGTCTTCGTGCGCTACAACCACGACGCGGACCCTGCCCTCTGGCACTGGGGCAACCGCAGTAACGCCGACAATGAATTTTACTTTCGCTACCCAAGTGAGTGCGGGTAAGGGCGCGCGGGGAGCAGAGACCCCAGACTCCCGCCGTTTGGGGAGGGAACGCGTGGGTGCCCAGATCCACCCCTAGGCGGGCAACTCCAAGCCAGAGAAGGGGCGTGTTGGAGACTGCCTAAGGCATTTCTCTCTCACTCTGAAGTTAAGGGGCCCCGCGTTTCTACGGACAGCGCCTTCCATTAGTGTCTGCCATGGGCCAGTTCCCGTGCTGGCACCCGCGCTTGCATTATCTCATTGACTCTATGAGGTGGACCCGGAGGGAAACTGAGGCTCCGAGAGGTTAAGTGGCTTGTTCGGAGTCCCACAGTCAGACCCGGGCAGCTGGGATTTGAACCCAGATCTAAAGTCTCAGCCTTAACCTGAAGCTGCACTACCTCCCCGCTGGCCTAATTGGGCTTTACTGGCTTAGGGATCTTCCCCGCCAACCGGCAGGAGGACCCTGCTTGGGCAGGGAAGGGAGGGAGGCGGCTGCTCGGCTCCCGGGGGTAATGGCAGACATTAGCTAGGAAGCCCTCACCTTTATAGGCAGCCAACACCGGTCTTCCTCGTTCCCCAAGGTTGAAACTTTCAGAATCAGAGATAAAATGATGCAACCACCTGCCAGCCAACCCCATCAACAGAGCCCTAACCCCCAGCCGGGAGAAGGGAGCATGGGAGGGTCGCTGTCCCATTTCACAGAGGAGGAGCTGAGGTTCAGAGGGGTTCTGACTTGCTCATGATCACTCAGCATGTGAGCAGCAGAGCCAGACCTGGAACTCAGGTACCCTAAGGTCTTTGCACCCCAGCTCAGCTGCCTGCTGACAAGGCCCAGGAAGGGGAAGATTTTCCCTCTGTTCCTGGCTGGGGACAGGGTGGCACCTCATGGCTGGGGGTCCAGCTTTGTGATTCAGACCTTGGGTAGTTGGGACCAAGGACATCAGACCCCCCCCTCCCTCACCCCAACTTCTGTTATCACAAATTCTTAGGCAGATCTTCTCTAAGGCTCAGGATTCCCTGTTTGGGCAATGGGAGGGAAATATGTCCCATACTTTGAAAGATGCACATTCAGACAAGGCCCAGGGGGTGAGAGTCTCCTATAAAAAGTCCCAGGCTGTTATTACCCTTATTTCTGTAGGCAGAACTGGCAGCAGGCTGTCCCCAACCACCCCTCATCAGTCCCAACAGAATGAAGTTCACCATGCTAGGGAAATAGAAGATGAGCTAGGGACTTGGACTCGGGCATGAGGCACCCCAGCTATCCTAGGCAGAGAAGATTATGTCTCCCTTCCCCCGTATTTCATCCCCTATCCCGGCTGGAAAAGGTGAGCTACAGAGACTGCAGAGCCATAGGGCTAGGATGGCAAACTCTTAGGGCCATGCATTTGTTTCTATAGATAGGGAGCTGGGAGGGAACAGTCCAGGGGCTGAGAGAAGTGAGCTCTTACTCAAGGGTCTAATCTGACTGCTTGCCATGAACCCCTACTTGCTTCTCCCTACGGCTCACTCAGAGCCTCTCAGCCCTGCTTGTCTCAAAGTCCTCCCTGAAGTCTAACCTCTCTTCCTTCTGCTGCAGTGATGGAATCTCCTGAGACACACAGCTTTCCATCCCTGGATGACAATAAGAGGGAAAGCAGTGGGGTTCCTACCTCTTTCCCTGCCCTAGGTTTCCATCCCTGCAGACTTAGGACTCTGCTGCGGGGGAAGGTTGGAGAGGAGGGAGGTGTGAGGTCCCTGGAGCCTGGGGCTTTGATGAGCTGGGTTCTCACTGTCCCTATGACCAGGGGAAGGGGTCATGGCCAGGGTCAGGTGTAGCCACCTCCCTTTGATTCGGGAGATGAAAGGGAGCTCTGCAGCTGTTGTTGAGCTGCAGGATTGGCTAATGCCAAGGGCATGGCCGCTCTGAGGATCTGTTATCTCAACAGGAAGGGCCCTTGGAGCCCATCTGGTGCACCCCTTTGGGCTGTGGAGACAGAGTCAGAGAGGTCACTGACCCACCCAAGGTCACACAGGGAGTTACAGAGGGAGCCAGGCTAGAGCCAGGTCTCTCAGCAGCCTGTGGCCTTTCCTCCACATGGCAGGCCTCTTATTCCATGAGGCGAGTGATGGAAAATGAGAAAGAGAGAAAAAGAGCCAGGGCTAACGGGCCACAGAAGCAAACATGAAAAGCACTCTAAGGAAAAAGATATAGGCAGGTCCTTTTTACACTTTTGTTTGGTGCATAGTCCAGAACCCAACCAGAGTCTACTGCATGGCAGGTGACCATTCTCCCACTGAACCCCCGTGCACCATAGGCTGGCCCTTTTTATACACCTCAGATTGCTTACGTGTCAGGAGAGGGGTTAGGACAGATGGAATCAGGATCTTCCTACAAGAGCTGGGGCCGGGGGATGTGACTAGGGATGTGACCAGAGCAGTTGGGGCCTCTCGCTTAGGAGAATACAGCCGCATGTGCCTTCAAAGGCAAGTGGGTGTGGCGTGGGGGTGGGAGATGGGCTCCCCAGCTCCTAGCTCCCCCCTCCCTTCTCCCTGCACCTCATATTTTATATCTTCATTTTACAGATGAGGAAAGTGAGGCTCAGAGAAGTTAAGCTGCTTGTCCAAGGTCACATGGTTAGAAGTGAGGGAGCTGGGATTCAAATCCAGATCCAGGGAATGCTAAGGCCCAGTTCTAACTGCTCCCCTGTCCCACAAGTCTCCTCCTCTCCAGAGGTCATCAGGTGGGGTGGGAGGAAGTGGGGAGGTGCTGGAGGGTTGCCACAGTGGCTCTAGAGGGCATGCATCTCTCCAACCACAGGTACGTGGTTTTGGTGGGGTAGGGGCTGGGGGGTATCGGTCACCTCCTGCCCTGACGGTCACCTCCTGCCCTCACGGGGATCCTTGAATACAATGTGGAGAAGTCGTCTGATCCATCCCCCTGCCTCTAACTGGAATAGCCCCTCCCACACCCCAGCCCAAATGGAGTTTCTCTATGTGCAAAGTTCCCCAGTGTATTTCTTGATGTTTAAACTCCAATTGGAATGCCATGGGGTTGAGTTTTCACTCCAAATAACCCTGGGAGGCAGATGTAAACATCATTGCCATTTAAGACACGCTCTGGGTGGCTTAAGGGTGCAATGGGCATGGGGCCCTGTGGCCCCGACCCTTTATTATCTGCTGTCCTTGGGCACAAGAAGACGTGTGGCATCCTCTTTACTGTTTGCACAAGGAGAAAAGAAGTCAGTCAACTAGCTTAAAAGAACTTGGGCTGCAGGGCTGAGTTCTAAGTGATGCCTCTTCCTTTCTTTTGGGCCTCACGATCTGGGAGTCGGGAGATGTGGGCGACTTGGGGGAAGCGCAGAGCTGGAGAAGCGGCACAGTGCCGGGGCACCCAGCGAGGCCAGTGACCCAGTGAGGCCGGTGACCCTTGCTCGCCCAGGCTGCTGGGGCTGACAGCGGCGTTGCAGACTTCCAAGTCCAGCACACCCCCCAGCCCTCTGCCAGGGGCTTGTGAGCTCATTCCTTTTCAGTCCAAATATGGCCCAGAAAAGCAGAAAAGTTTGCTTCTGTTGAGGTTATTGATTGCAATCTGAAGTTCAATAATAATTTTGGGCTTGTCCGTGCCCCTTCAGATAAAGAAATAAAAAAGGTGGCCATATTATGTTTTTCTTTATATGATCTGTCTCTTTCTACAAGAGATTAGAAGTCATTTACAACAAAAATGAGTATTAAGAAAAGAAAATCAGAGAAGTACAAACATAACTCTGTAACAGTCTACAGTTGCTACAGTTGCGGTTCCAATGTAACTCTGAGCTTCCAGGCAGCCAAGAAAAAAGGGAAACAAGTAATGTTGTCCCCATCTCGTGGTACTCTTTCTAGTGTGCTTTGATTAAAGCCAAATCTATAGAGTAGGACTTTGCTATATACATACACCCAAGACAAAGCAAACACGACCAGATGGCTTGGCTGAACACCGGACTAGAATTTGCTTCAAACCCTTTTTGCAAGTAGATGGAGGAATGGGGGAGGGGAAGCTCCAGAACATACTAATAACAAAACAAATTATTTGTATTTCTCTCATTCTTAATATTAATGTATATTATTATTATTATTATTAGTTTAGTTTTATTCTTTTCTGCAGAGTGAACAGAATAGAATAGGAAGAATAGAAAACAAACAAAAAAGGCCCCATATCTCCTTGCCAGAAACCCACTGACACTTGAAAACATTCAAGTAACTCATCCATAAAGTTAAAATATTCAAACCCTATAAAGAAACAAACTGAAAAGTAAAATCCCCCTTCCAAGGGTCGCCATTTTGCACAACTCCAGGGACCGTCATTTGCCCTGGAGTTGTACAGTGCAGCAGCCCTGCCCCCCTTCTTTCAATCCCCCTCCCCCCAGGTAATCTCTGTTAAAAGTTTAAAGCTACTTCCTAAGTTATCAAAAAAACAAAAAGCAAATCTCCTAATGGAAAGTCGTAGACACTGAAGTATGAGGGAGGGAGGTTAGACATCAAGAAGGACTTCCAGCAGAAAGGCAAAGTTTAAAAGAAGCCAGAAGGGGAAGAGAATTTTGAGCATGGAGGGGCTGGGTCTGCAGCAGGAAGGAACAGAGGTGGGACTTTAACCAATCTGTTGTAAGAGACCCAGGGATGCAGGCAGAGAACAGAGCAGAAGGCTCTACCCCCTTGTCCTGCCCTTGGGCCAGTGGGGATGGTTTGGGTCCCACCGCCCAGAGCTGGCTGGCTCTACTCTGGTGGCCCAGGGTGGGGAGGCCCCGCCATGCCTGGGGAGTTTTATAGGCTCGGCTCCAGCCTCGAGGCGGTCCTGGCTGGTGAGAGCTGGGGGTGTCAGCGGGCGGCTGGTCGGTTTATGGGCTGTGGCTAGAGCAGCTGCCAGGTGCCCGCTGGTGCCCTTGCCCACTGCAGGCTTCCAGGACGTGCACGCCATGGTCTTCGTGGGCTTCGGCTTCCTCATGGCCTTCCTGCAGCGCTACGGCTTCAGCAGCGTGGGCTTCAGCATCCTCTTGGCCAGCTTCTCCCTGCAGTGGTCCACACTGGTCCAGGGCTTCCTCCACTCCTTCCATGGCGGCCACATCCACGTTGGCGTGGAGAGGTGAGCAAGCAGCGGCCTTCCCGGCTCCCCCCAGGAACCCTTGTTTTTCGAGTCTGCTCCTTGACCCGTATTTTTGACCCATCACTTGATCCCTCTTAGGTTCCCTGTCTGTCCCCATTGCCTGATGTCTTCTCTCATCCTTGATCTGCACACTTCTCCCCACCTCCCCGTTTCTCCGGGGCCCCATGGCCCAAGGACTGTTAGAAGGATGGATAGCTTAAGTGGGGAAGGGCAGAGTGTAAAGGAGCTCTTGGCTCAAGTTCTGGTTTTCCCACCTTTCGTGGGCTTTCTTAGCTAAGTCTCAGAACCTCCCTGAGCCTCGGTCTCGTCATCTACAGGAGGGGCTTTGGTAGGGGTATGCTTGTTGGGCGCCCATCACCACCTGCGTGCTGGCCTGTCTGAGGCCTGGCGGAAGCCACTCTCACCCCGCCTCCCCCCACCCCTCCAGCATGATCAACGCCGACTTCTGCGCTGGGGCCGTGCTCATCTCCTTCGGCGCCGTACTGGGCAAGACGGGGCCCACACAGCTGCTGCTTGTGGCCCTGCTGGAGGTGGTGCTGTTTGGCCTCAACGAATTTGTGCTCCTCGGGCTCCTGGAGGTGAGAGCCGGGCCGGGGGTGGGGTGGGGGGCAACAACCCAGGCCAGGCTCTGGCTCTGAGCTGGGAGGCTGTTGGTGGGGGCTGCCCCC
Organism: Myrmecophaga tridactyla; assembly: GCA_004026745.1. NCBI lineage: Eukaryota > Metazoa > Chordata > Mammalia > Pilosa > Myrmecophagidae > Myrmecophaga > Myrmecophaga tridactyla. The sequence continues at coordinate 42,222 of PVIY010016700.1, read as the reverse complement.
CCCAGCCTGGCTCCACCTCCCCAGGTGAGGGATGCAGGAGGCTCCATGACCATCCACACCTTCGGGGCCTACTTCGGGCTGGTCCTCTCGCGGGTCCTCTACAGGCCCCAGCTGGGGAAGAGCAGGCACCGCCGGGGCTCCGTCTACCATTCTGACCTCTTCGCCATGATTGGTGAGGCCTGCCGGGTTGGGGTAGGGTGAGGGGGTCAGGGAGGACCAGCTCCAGGCCTCAGGGTGCCACCCGAGGCCCTTGGGGTGCAATCCGTGCCTCCTGGCTGGCAACTCTCTACCCATCTGGACTGTGGGAAGAGGGTCCGGGACCTGTGTTCCTCATTCTCAGTGGCTTAGTGAGAGGTTGTGAGAACTTGGCTCTGGGTTCCGCACCTCCTCTGACCACATCAGTCCTTGCTTAAGCCCTCCAGGGCCACCACCTTGAGGGGGTTAGAAACTCCCTGGAGGGAGTTAGAAAGCAAGTTCCGCAGCCCAGCACACCCACCCCGCAGGGTCCTGTGGCCCCTTGCCCGCCCCACCTCTCCCCTCTCTCGGCCTGGGACTCGAGTCCACCCAGACCTGGCTTCTCCCCTTCTCTTGCCTCTGGGCCTTTGCACATGCAGTCCTTGCAGACAGACAACCTCTGCCCCTTGTGCTACCTCCTACCCCTAAGGGCACTTCCCCTCCGGCTCATGCAGAAGCCCCTGCATGCTCAGTGGCGGGGGGGGGGCGGATCTCTCAGGGCACCCCTGGAAGTAGCCTTGGGAGCTTATTTCTTCTAAGCATGTCCTTCCACCTTGACCTCTGCTCCTCTCTCCACCTTCACCAACTGTAGTCAGGAAAGGAAATCGATATTTTATTTTTCATAGATCAATAGCATTTTATTGTAATCTACTTATGGATACTATTGTTATCTATTATTTCACAGTTATTTTATTACTTTTTGTTTGACTAGTGACTGAACTGCCTGTTCTTACATTCAAAAGAGAGGCAGGTCCCGCCTCCATCGCCCGTTGGGAAGCAGACATGCAGGGCACCCTAGCTCAGCGGAGGCCTCCTTGCCCTTTGAGACCAGATAAGGTTGGCTCGAAGTCCAAAAGCTTCCCAAGACTTCTGTGCATTCCCAAAGGCTTCGATCCCACATCACCTCTGCCTCTAGGCTCCTGTTTCATGTTCATGTGTGTGATCCAGACAGGAAATCTGGCCCTTCTCTGATTCCCCTCAAAACTCTGCCCTCAGAGGACACATACCTGAGTGTGGTCAGTTTGATGGAAGACCGTGAGGTTGCAGGGAGACGTCACGTCACCCACCCAGCCAGATGCTCTGCCCCGCGGGGCCGGCCCCCAAGCCTCCACCCCGCCTGGCTCTCAGTGTTCCCCTTTCCTGGAGCCCTGGGCTCCGTCCAGCCCTCCCCCACCCTCCTGGGACTCTCACGTGGGTGGGCAGGTTGCTTGGGACTCCCGGCTCTTACCCCCAAATGTGCAGGTCCAGCCTCTCCTGGGCTCAGCACAGAGGCCTCTCATGCACGTTGCAGGGACCCCTCCCCAGGAGGCAGGTGAGGTTAGAAAGCACGTTTTTTCCCCAATACATATGTCACGTACCCAGCATAGGGCCTAGTATGCAATGGTGACTTTTGCCTTTTTACTTCCCTTTTCTGATACCAAAAAAAATCTCAGCCCTCTGTGGTCTCCAATCAGTTGTACGTGCTGCACCCTCCCATGGCCCCATTTGCTGAGCACTCGGACCCTGCTAGGCCACGGGCTACCACTTTATCCCGTCGTCTCATTTAACCCGCCCTCTCTGAAGTACCTGTTGTCATCCCCACTTTATGGACAGGAAACAGAGGCTGTTGAGGGCATGTGACTTGCCTGCAGCTCCGCAGCCTGTACTTTGTGGGGGAGCCGCTTACTTTCCCTCGCTTTGCCCCCCTGCCCCCCATCCAGGCACCATCTTCCTGTGGATCTTCTGGCCAAGCTTTAACTCGGCACCCACGGCACTGGGGGACGCGCAGCACCGGACAGCCCTCAACACCTACTACTCCTTGACTGCCAGCACCCTCAGCACCATTGCCCTCTCGGCCCTTATTGGGGGCGATGGGCGGCTGGACATGGTACGGGAGGAAGCCTTGAGACGGGTTGAGGGTGGGACTGGAACGGGGAGGAGAGGTCTGAGACCCTGCAGGGAAGATTCTTTAGGGAAGACAGGTAAGGGCAGGGCCCAGGCTCTGTGTGCACTGGGAGCGGTGAGTGCGGGAGAGGATGACCTGATAGCAGGAGAGAGGTTAGATGGCAGATGGGACTTCCAGAAGCAGTGGGTGCCACTGGGGTGGACGGGCTTGGGCTGGGCGTGGGTATGGCGATCTGAAAGGGTCTCTAATCCCTTGCTCTTCCCTGCTCCCTTAGGTTCACATCCAGAACGCAGTGCTGGCTGGCGGGGTAGTGGTGGGGACATCCAGCGAAATGATGCTGACGCCTTTTGGGGCTCTGGCAGCTGGCTTCCTGGCGGGCACAGTCTCCACACTGGGGTACAAGTTCTTCACGGTACACATGCCTCTCGGGCCCTGGGCGGACAGGGGGTCTGCAGCACCCTGCCTCCCACCTCTTCAGCAGGGTGGGGGTGCGGGCACACAAGGCCCTTTTTTTTTTTTAAAAGCAGTTTTATTGGGATATAGTCACATGCCATACAATCCATCCAAAGGAGACTCATCCTTGATGTCCTGTCCTTCAGCCCCTCCTTGAATCAAAATTCAAAATCCAAGACACGTGTGGTGTCCACAATCTCCACGGGATGCCAGGGGTCCTGGGCGCCCTGCTGGGGGTCCTGGTGGCTGGGCTGGCTACCCATGAGGCCTATGGAGATGGGTGAGTGTCCCTAACCCCCAAAATGACCTGTCTCTCCTCCATTTATTTATGGGGGGGGGGGAAGCAGTACCTATTTTCATCCACCATCCATCCATCCCTCCCTCCCTCCATCCATGTTCTGGGAGCTGAGGAATCTGGGGTGACCAAGACCAACCCAGGGCCTGCTCTTCTGGTTCTCAGCCAAATGGTGCAGAAGGTCATTGAACAAATGATTTCAGTATTGCTGAGTGACTTTAAAGGGTCAGTAAGAAACTCTGACCCTTAAGAACTTTTATTTTTGGATGTCAGGGCTCGGTGGGAAATCACCCCTCAGGCAGTGTGGAAGTTATGGGTGGCTGCGGGCACCCGGGGCGGGGAGGGTGCGCCTGCGGCCCTGCTGGCCACGTTGAGCTCCCTGGTGCCCAGGCCGGTGCACGCCAGCTGGGCCCGCGCCCCGCGCCGCCCCCTCCTCCCGCCCCCGCCCCACGCCGCCCCCCACGCCCCACCCCCGGCCGCCCCGCGCGGGCGGGTCTCCTCACAGCCTGGTGTCCCGCAGCCTGGGGAGCGTGTTCCCGCTCGTGGCCGAGGGCCGCCGCAGCGCCACGTCTCAGGCTTGGCACCAGCTCGCCGGGCTCTTTGTCACCCTGACGTTTGCCTCTGTGGGCGGGGGGCTCGGAGGTGAGTGAACTCGGCTGGGGGTGCGGGGCGGGCAGGGGGAGGGCCATTGGGTCCCCTCCGGTGACATTCATTTATCCGCTCATAGATATTTGTTAAGCGCCTACGTAGCGCCAGGGTGGGGTGGGATTCGGGATCTACGTCCTCTGCGTGGAGAGGGGCGAGCGAGTGCGGGTGCCCGAGGGGGCGGGGCCGCGGGTGCCCGAGGGGGCGGGGCCTCCGGGTGCCCGAGGGGCGGGGCCGCCGGGGCTGAGCGCAGCCGTCTCCTCTGGCGCTGCGGCTCCCGGTGCTGCCCGCTAGAGGGCAGGCCGGCCTCAAGCTCCGACCAGACGAGGCGTGCGGAGCCCCGTGGGGCAGGGACTCACCTGGAGCCTGGAGCACAAACGCTCCCCACTGGTCCCAGGTCACGGAGTCTTTCCTGATGTCAGGCCTTAGTTGTTGGGGCTTCAAAACAAAACTCTGGTTCGGTACTCACACCCTCCCGTTCCCACCTGGAGATTTTCATTCTCTAACAGCGTGCAGTTCATTCATTCTTTTGCTCGCTTATTTATGCAATATACATTTGCTGTGCACTTCCTGTATAGGAGACTACAGAAAGCTGAGCAGCTGTGGTTTGTGACAGAATCACGATTTAGTCCATTACCAACTGTATACACTGGAGCAAGTTATTTCACCTCTCTGAGCCTTGAGTTCCTTGTCCATAATATGCCTTGCAGGGTCCCCGTGGTTACTGAGGAAGGCACTGCAGGTCAGGCGCTTTGCACAGGGCCTGGCACATAGTAGGTGCTCAACAAATAGAGATGTGGTTTGCTTGCTCATGTCCCTAGCCCTTCTGTGCCTGTGGTGCCTGGTGCCCCCCGCCCCCCACCCCGTGGGCTGTGGGAAGGCTCACATATTGTTCCCTGCTGCCAACAGGGCTCCTACTGAGGCTGCCCTTCCTGGACGTCCCCCCAGACTCCCAGTGCTACGAGGACCAGGTTTACTGGGAGGTGAGACACACCTGCTGCCCCTGGTGCCCATAGGGTCCCCTCAACCCCCAGCCGCCCCCTCCACTGCCTCACCTCCTGTGATCCGGCCTGCCTCCTTCCTTCCGTGGAGCTGTGGTCTCCAGGTCCCTGGAGCTCCCCCTTCACTCGGTCCCCACCCCACCTGCCAGGTGCCTGGGGAGCGTGAAGATGAAGGCCAGGGACATCTAAGGACAGAAGAACCAGACACTCAGGTCTAAACTGCCGCCACTCCCAGAGAGGTTGCTCTCGCTTAAGAAGACGCTGGTGGCCTCCCACTGGGAAGTCCTTCTCTCCTAGCTTGTGTCCCTCCTGCTTCAAGAAAGGAGCCAGAGGTCCTGAGCCAGGAGCCTCCTTGCCACAGGCAGTGGGAGCCACAGGAGAAGGCTGGGGAGATGGGGGCGGGGGGCAGGGCTGTAACTGGGTGGTGGTGCCAGAGCCTCTCCTGCTGTCCTCCCTCTTGCCAGCCAGCGATGTGGGTGAAGGGGGCCATAAGTGAACACATCTCTCCTTGAGAAATATATGAAGCCCTCAGAGAGGCTAGTCCTCTGGCCCAGGGTCACACAGTTACTGTGGAGTCTGAGCCAGGGCCTGGCTCTCTCAGGGTGATAAATGCCTCCATCACTAGGGTCTCTGTCTCCTTTTTAGTGTGTGCTCAGAATACGGGAACGTCCTCGTACCCTCTGACTCGCAGTGTTACAACCTCAGAAGGAGGGATGGGGCTTAGTAGTGACTCCGCCCTACCTTTCTGGGTACTTGGAGTTCTGCTGGGTGCCAGGCCTCTGGAGGGCACCTCTCCCAGAAAGCCCGTGTCCGTGATAGGAGAGCTCAGGCTGCTGGAGAGTTCTTTCTATCAGCATCTGACAGCGTAGGAAGGGGGCTCCCCCAGGGCCTGACAGAGGCATAAAAGGATGTTTGCCATCAGCCCTTAGAAGCTGGGAGCAGTCATCACCAGAGGGTTGTAGCCACCAAGGATGGAGAAGGGTGGCCCAGGGCGGCCATGGGCCTGAGGTCATTCTGGCCACCAGAGGGTGCTCCACGCCCAGCAGAAGAAGATGCGGCCTTCATGCCTCTCCCTCCCTCCCCCTCCTAACCTGGAATGGAAGTCCTTCCTACAACCTAACCCCCTTCCTGTGCGCTTCAGCCCTGGACATCACACATTCATACCACAAGTCTTTTTTTAGTCCCCCTACCTCCCTCACCCCCCACACTATATGCCAGGCAGGTGCTAAGGGTTTCAGACGTCATCCCACCATGAATCCACCCCTCCAGCAGACCGGAGCCCCTCCCAACCCTGAAGGGCTGAGACTCCCTCTGCCCTCGGCTGCCCTTCTCCCCGGTTTTGGGCAGGACTTGAACATGAATTCAGACATATCTTCACCCAAACCTAGGAACTCAGGGAGGTACTGGCAGTATTTCTGGGGCCCTGTAAGACGGAAGCCTGAGCTTGGCTGAGAAAAGGACTCTTCCCTGGCTAAGACACAAGCACGGAGATGAGAAGGAGAGGAACAAGGAAGGTGGTTGAGCTACAAACCCTCCATGGAAACCCATCCCTGTACACGTGCTGTGACTCTGCCCCACCCCCTCGGCTCCCCTCCTTCCTCCACAGCCTTTCCTGTCCATTGCTGGCTGGGATAGATATGTTAGGGGGAGATGCCTGCACCCAGGCAGAAGGACGACTGCCGAGACTGCCGAAAGATTCCCTGTCGGTCGATGCCTGCTAGGAGAGAGGGATGGGGTTTGGGAGAGCTGAAGCCCTGTCCCTGCCTCGCCCCATGAGGTCTCAGCTCCCAGCCCTGCACAGGCCCAGGTGTACAGCAGCTGACCCCCCCTTGCCCCACAGCTCCCTAGGATAAGTCCTCAAACAGAAATCCCCAAGAAGACTGAGAGAAGAGGGATTGGGACTTGGGGTGAAATCCTCACTGGCCCAGCCCATTCCTGGGGTGGGAAAAGCTATGAATATTCATTTATTCATTCCACCTATATTTTGCAACCTGACTCTTTCCCTTAACTGCTGGTTCCTTCTTGGCCACAGTCTCTTCTTCTCTTCCAGACCTAAAAAAATGGGCAGCGCCAGCCCAGAGTTTTGCCCAGGGCTGAACTCTCCTAAACCAGGCCCTTGGTTTTTCACTCAGCATTTCTTCCTCTTCCACCCCGCATTTTGCCTCTAGTGCCTGGTGCACCGTGGGCCATCCATAGATTGTTCCACTTAATTGGATGGAGTCATTATTTGGGGTCCAGGCATGGGGGTGAGTGGCCCATCCCTCTGTTCAGGCAGCGAGCTTGGAGGGCAGGAGAGTCAGGTATTCTTGGAGCTGCTCGGCAGGGCCAATCCCAGGCCCTTCCCCCATCTCCCCTGTTGCTCCTGTCCCTGCACCATTGGTCTCACACATGGTGGCCCATCCATTCAGCCTGGGTCAACAGGGTGACAATGAGCAGGTCAAGGAGATGGCGGGGACAGGGGCCAAGGGGGCTCCTTCCTCACCCCTTCGGGACACTGAGGCCTCTGCCCCTCGGGGACAGCCCCTCTGATCATCTGATCACTGTCATTATTACTCTCAATATAGGACAATCGGACACTTGCCCGCTCATGAACTCTGTCCAGTCCCCATGCCTGAGCTCTGGGGACAGTGATGGACAGGGCCACTACCCCTCTTTGCCTCCCAGGGCCTCGCTGATGGGCAATACAGGCCAGGCCAGGGTCAGAGTTGAGGCCAACAGAGCCAGAGGCACAGAAGGAGAGGTCTCTGCAAGCAGCCACAGGTTCTGGCTTGGCACAAGTGTGTGTGGCCAACGACACGGTTTCCTGCCCAAGGGCCCCCAGGGACCTCAGGTCACTCGTGGGTCTGTGTGGCCAGAACCACTCCCTCCCGGCCCTCCCCGCGGGCCAGGAGCTGGAGCCGCTCCTCTGACCTCTGGAGGACCTGGCACTCGGCACCCGGCGAAGCCTGGGAAAGGCCTGAGAGCCCACCCCAATTGGGATTCACATCACGGCGCGCCACGGCCCCGGCCCGGGAAGGAATTAGACACGGCGTGGGTGTCCAAAGTGGGGGGCGGTGGCCGTCCCGGGGCAGACAAACTCGGCGGCCGCGTCCCCCCACCTCACCCCGATATTCCTCTCCCTCTGTCGGGGCCGGCCCCACCCGCCTCGTCCCGGCCCTGCGCCCCGGGCTCTTTTGTCTGCCCGGGCCCGCCCGCTCGCCGCCCCGCGCACCCCGGCCCGTGCGCCCGCCGCCGCCGCCGCCGCCCGGGAACAAAGCGGGCCAATGTCTCCGGGCGAGCCGGCTATGCAAATGCCCAACGGCCTGTGAGAACCCCGGCCGCCGCCGCCCCGGCTTCCACGGCCTGAAAGGGGCTGGCGGCCCGGCCGGGGGGGGGGGCGGGGGCGGCCACTGCATAGGGATGAGCTGGCGTCGCGGAGCGCCGGGGACAGAGCGCCATTGTCCCTGCCGCCGCCGTCTGAGGGCGAGCCGGGTCCGCCGGGCCGGGGAGGACGGTGGAGGGTGACCGGAACCGGGCCTTGGTACCGAGGACGGCCGCTCACCTGTTCCCTCCAAATGTCCTCCCCTCCCCTAAAAAACCCTTGACTTCTAGGGTCAGGCCGGGCTGAGCTGACGACGTGGCCCCGGCACTTACTGGCTCGGTGGCTGCGCAAGGCCGCCCATTGCTCTGAGCCTAAGCCGCGCAGAGTTAAACTTGGCCGGCGTTGGGTCCTTCCCACCTTCCCTTCCTGCTAATCACGCTGTCCTCCCCAAACGCCATCTGTTTTGCACATCATGTTGCCCCGCTGGGCTCTCACAGGTGCTGGTTCCCTTTTGGAGCGCTGGGGAAAATACCTGTGGTGTCCCCAATGCAGGTTACAGGGCAAAGATGCCCCAAGGGATCCTTTCAGACCTAAGAGCCTCCAGGCCCAGCATGGGACTTCCTTTCTTCCTCCTTCTGCCTTCCACGAGGAGTTGAGGAGCCCCACCTTTTACTGGGAGAAAATGCAGCCCTGGCAGGTCTAAAATAAAGTTCATAAATTTCTCCAGTGATATGAAAGTAGGGGGTTGCCATGAAAATAGGGGGTCCCCCCCCACACACGCATGCACACACTGCTGAAATAAACATCTCCCTGCATCTCAACCCCCGAGCCTGTGTCCATCCGATGGGTGGACAAACACTAGAGAAAATACCTCGACAGTGGGCAAAAGGAGTACCATGATAGGAGCAGAGCCCATTCCTCCCGCTGCGCATTTAGCCCCCTCAACTTACAGGCTGAGTTACAATAAATGGGCTCGGGGCTGTGTAAGGGGAAGGATCTGAATTCATCTTTTCTAAACTCTCACCAAGACTTCGGACCAAGGGCTGATGCCATTTCAGGCGAGAAACCATCTGAGAGATGGTGTTTGGGCCTTCGAAGCAGTGATGCATCTGGAGTGTTGTAATGGTTTGGGGGATACCTGGGAAAAGCATCCCCGAATGAGAACTGTCCCAGGAAGTCCAGTTCTGCGGTGACAGTATGAGAGAGAGGGCTGCATGAGGGGGCGAGGGAGAGGGTGCTGCTGGGGCAGGTGGGGTCCTGCCGATGGCCTCAGAGACCTGTTCACTTCAGGTTTGGCCCAGCCTCCCACCTGAGATGGAGCCTTCTCCCCTGGGGTCCTGGCCTCTGGGAACATCCAGGTACAATATATAGATCTTTCTTTTGGGGCGGGAGCAGTGGAGCCTGGCCTCTTGGGTTAGCATTAGTTAAGAGGAGAGTTGGGGGTGGGGCGGGGGACCAGGTGGGGAGCTGAAGCATTTCTCGTGGGGAAGCAGCCAAGAGCTCTGGTCCACCCCCACCTTTGGAAGTAGGCCCTCCTGCTGTTCCCCACCCAGCCACTCTCCCATCCACATTGCAGATTGTGATGCTTAGGAATGGAGGGGATCCCAGAGGTCTCTAGTCCAACTCATCGTCCCCCTAACGCATCCTAACCTGGGGCTGCCCAATCTCCCCAGAAATTCCTCCAGAGATCCCCAAAACCATCTCTGAAAGATGCCAAAGCCCCATCCTCACTTCCCTCCACAAGTTGCTGGAGGCTGGGCCTACCTGAGCCCTGGAGCTCACCCAGCCCTCCCACAGCCCTCCTCCTCTCCAGCGGCCTTTGCAGAAGAGCGCCAGTGCTTTACGAAGCCCCTAGGAGAAGGTGGTCTAGAGCTCCCTGTCCTGAAGGCAGCCCTCTCCTTTTCGCCTGGGTGTCCAGCGCCCCTGGGGGCTGCTCTAAGGCTGGTGTCTGGGTCCCCCCAGGAGGACCCCAGCGGGCCCCTCATTGGCTGTGAGGCTGAAAGACGAGGTGGCTTTGTTGTGCCTTGGGCATCATCTTGATTCTTAGACTTGCCTTTCCCACCCTGCTCTCGGCAGGGGAGCTCTCAGCTGGAGACGCTGCCCCCACCCCCCACCCCAGTGTCCCCTCCTTCCCAGCACAGCGCCATCCATCTTCGTCTCCCCAGACCAAGGAATGTGGCTCCGGGACACTGTGGGGCTTGTTCCCAATCCCCTTCTAGCTCATTTCACTCAGGCTTTCGCAGACCCGCCTCTGCCCCGCAGCCCAGTGTCTGGTACATGGCTCTGCAGGCACAGACGGAGCCCACCCCCCGCCCCACCCCCGCAGTTCCTCACTCTTCATTTTGTCCCTACACCGTTCTGAGGGAGCTGGGGGTCGAGGAACCCTGGTGTGGGAGCTGGTGGGGGGCGGGGTCCCCCTTCTCCCCTGTCCCTGCAGCCACCCGGGTGGGACCTGGCTGCCAGTGGGACCCAGCGCGACCCACGCCCGCTTTATTGGCTGGGCCGCCAGCCATCCCTCCCCTCCCCCGCCCTTCCGTCCACGCCCCACAAGCCTCGATTATTGGTGGAATTAGCACCAGGCTTCTTGTTGGCGGTTGCTAATTACAACCATTAATAAAGGCGATTATTAATTCTGTAGCAGCCTCCAGCATTTATCACCTGCGCCGCTGGCAAGGTGCGGGGTCCAGAATGGTTTCTGCTGGCCTGCATGCTGGGAAGGGCTGCTCTGTCTCACCGCCCGCTCCCACGGGGCTCAGGCCCTGGGCCACTCAGGCTGACCCATGCAGAGGCTCTGAGAGGGCTTAGCTGAGACTTCCTGGGAAATGGAGGGGCAAACTTCGCTCCAGGGAGCCCCAAAGTTGGAAGCAGGAAAGCCAGTATGTGTGCGTGTGTGAGTTATGCCTTCTTCTCTCCTGGAAGTGTTGGGGATGGGTCAGGGTGGGTGTCCGAGGCCTCTGGGAAGAGCTTGGGGGTACCCCTAATGCGCCCCTCTGCTCTCCAACAACCCACAGTTCTCAGTGTACCCTCCATGTTCCCATTTGCTGGCAGCCTTCTGCCAGGTGGCCTCGTATTTAAATTTCTCCTTTGGTTTTTTTTTTTTTTTTTTTTAACCCTCATGGCTTGGGGAACCATTTCAATGAAATACTCCCTGTAAAAGGGGATGATGCATCTGAGTGGAGAATTAACTCACAGTTCCTGAGTCCCCACCATGTGCCAAGCCTTAGGGGTGCACTCGTAAATGCAGTCATTTCTTCCAGGGACCAGTGTCTGGTCCCTCCAGCCTAGGTGAGGTCTGTCTTTTCTGCCTCCTTCACCCCCTTTTACATTTCAGACCCCCTCACATGCTATTAGAATGAGCTGTTCATTCATTATCTGATGCCCCAACTGGGCTGCGAACTGCTGGAGGACAGCTTCTGTGTGTCGCTTCTGCACACAGTAGGTGCACAGTTTGGCTTCACTGATGCAGCCTTTCCTGCCTCTCTCTTCCTGTGATCTTTCCTTCCACTCCCTGCCCTGCCTTGCTCTCTCCTCCCTAACCCCCAGCTTTTGTGTCTTGGGTTACCCGAAAAGGATGGGTGGCAAGGGGCCCTTTGGCCCCCTTTGCCTCAGTTGGATCCAGACAGGGGCAGGAGAGCTTGCTGGAGCAGAGCCCTCCGCTAAAAGTCAGAGGAGGTGGGAGGTGGCCCAGCAGGCAGGGCAGGAGCCCTTGAGAGGGGAGGGGGCTTCCAGAGAAGCAGCAGGCTATGAGCAGGCCTGGCTGGGCTTCCCCTCTGGTTTAGCCTGGCCTTGCAGCCCTTCCACCTCCACTCAGGCCCCAAGAAGTGGTCTGAAGTGGCCCAGGAGAGCTGAGGAAGGGACCCTCCCCCCGACACCTGCTTTCTCCCCATTCTTCTCCACCCCAACTTCAATGTCTTGACTTTTTCCTGCAGCTTTTGAAGGAAGTGCCCACCAAGACTTTCGTCTCTCCCAACCCAGGGGAAAAGAAAGCCCCGACGACAAAACCTCTTCAACAACCTTAAAGCAGGAGAGATTGGTTGGAAGGCCTTTAATCCCTTAATCCCTCTCAGATGGGCCTTGAGACGCTAATGATTTTCCTAATTATTCCCTCCCATTTTCCCATCGCTCTGTAAGGACTTTGGAGAGGAGTGAAATTCCGAGGGAGTGGTGTGGGCTGAATGGCCAGGGTGCAGAGTCCAGGCGGCCGGGGAGGTGGGGGGAGGGCCAGCAGCACCCCTGCTGGGGTCTTGGGCTTTCCTGCCACTGTCACCCGTGTGCACGCATGGCAGGCTGGGACAATGCGGTGCTCAGGGGCTGCCTGAGAGGGCCAGATGTGGGGTTGAGGTCCCCTCGATGTGAATGGCCCATTATCCTGCCTTGAGGATGAGAGGTGAGGGTCTCTTTGTGTCCCCCGGGAAAGGCCCCTCTGGGTGATAATCACCCTGGGAGGGAGGGGGAAGTGGTGAGGAGGGTCTTTAAAGGGGACCTGGCCTGCTCAGAGAACAGCCGGCCATTCAGGGCTTCAGCCCTTCTCATGTCTCAGGCCGCCTGGGATCCGTGGCCCATTGTGGTGGCTGGGGGGATGGAGCGGGGCCAGAAAGCATGGCCAAGTCCTGGACACAGGCCCCCGCCCCTTCAGTGTAGCCTGCAGACCTGGTCCAGGAATCCACGCCCCAGACCTCCTTCCCAACCTCTGCCTGGTCTTCAAGACCCTGTAGCCTCGTCTCACCTCCCCGCCGGACACTGAGTTGCCTCTGGGGCCACTCACGTGGGTTCGTGTTCTTGTTCTACGACAACGGCCTGTGGGATAAGGGCATTAGCCCCATTTCACAGATGACAAAACTGAGGTTCAGAGTGGTTAAGAGTCTTGCCTAAGGTTACAGTCAGGGGCTAAACTGGTTCTTCCAAAGACCAGGCACAGCTCGCACTTACTGTTTGTCTGCCTGGAATGTCCACCTCCAAATGACCGCGTGGCTGGCTACCTTCTTGGCCTCCTTTGGTCTTTACTTGGATCACATGCTCCCTGGAAGAATAGGTTGTCTGGGATTTGCTCCCAAATAACATGGTGGGGGCGAGGTGGAGCAGGTGGGAGTATAGATGAAGCAAGATTGGCACTTGTTGAAGCTACATGACAGATTAGTGGGGGTTCATTATACTATTCCGTTAAATTTTGTATCTATTTAAAAATTTCCCCAAGAAAATATTGACCTTATCGTTTCAAAAGCAGGCAGCTCCTAGATACTTTACTTTAAAGCACAGTTCAGCACCGGCACCCCTGCCTGCCTGTCCCCCTTCCCCAATGTCTCCATATCATTTGTCCCCAGCTGACATGCTCTGCATCCCATTTATCCATGTTTATCTCCAGTCTCCCCCGACTAGCTGCATGAGGTCAGAAATCTCGGGGCAGACTGTGCACACCCCCTGCCCACAGAGCAGCCCAGCAGCCCTTCCCAGGCTCTTCCCACCTCGTAGGTGAGTGAAGTCCCGGGTGGCCGCGATGGTGGCCCTGCCCAGCCACCCTGAGCCAGGAGGGGGCAGCCTGTGCCGGTGGCTGGCCGGTGGCGGGGGCCCTTCAGCAGCTGGAGCCCAGGCACCCCCGCCGCCTGCCCCAGTCCGGGCTAAGCCCCTAAGTGTCCCATTATGCGCCATCCACTTCTCACTTTGTCGGCCTCATCCTTAGCCTCCCGCGTCCTTTTGTCAGAGGTCCCAGGGAGCGTGAGGGACTCTTAGCACAAGGCCTCATTATTCCCAGCCTCGGCCATAATGAGGAGTCCCTCCCCCCGGGGCTAGCCCAGTTTACAGGACCCCTCCCATTTAATAACTATAATAACAGCCGCCGCCTATGAGCCCTCGCTGAGGCCCCACGCGGCCCCGCGCACTTTACATACATTATGTCAGCTAATTCCTCTGCCAGTTCTGTGAAGCAGCCACTGTTCGTGTCCCCATTTGTCAGATGCGAAAGCTAAGTCTGGGCGACCAGAGCTCCTTTCTCCTGGGCTCAGCCACACAGGGTGAGAAGGGCAGGGATGCAGCCTTGTCCCGGGTGGTACACTCGAGGTGCGGGGGCGGGGAGTGGTGGCTGGGGAAGAGCACGCAGCACCCTATGGGGACCCGGGGCTGGGGCTGGGCAGGAGAGGGTGAGCAGCTGCCATCGCTCTCCAGGCCAGGCTCACCCCACCCTCAGCTGAAGCAGGGGAGAGGCTGTCACTGTCCCCCTCTCACAGGGACGGATGCTGGCTCACTGAGCTTTCTTTCGTGACTCGGCTGTGTGCTGGCAGCTAGTGAGTCTCCAGGAGCTCAGCCCACGATGCCAACTGGAGAGGGAGGGGCCGGGGGAGGGGTGGGGAGCTGAGAGGCACCTGCTCTCCTGGCCAGTTTTTGGTGGAGCTGCGCAGAAGTTAGGGCACAATGACCAGGCCCAGCAGCATGAAGGAAGAGGGAGGTAGAGAGAAGGGACTGAAATTCCGCTGTTCCCTTTCAAATGAGGGGTCTCAGGGGTTCTTTTATGCTGTTTTTGGGGATTAAACAATGTAATAAAAATGCATTGCAATAACATATAATATAAGAATGCAATAACAATGTTTTAAAAATGCAGTTACTAATATTTTAAATTTACATCTGAAGAGGCAATCTTTTCATGTGGAGCAAAACTAAGGGTACACGTTACAAGAAGTCTCCCTTCCACCTCTGCCTGCACCGCCCGGTTCCCCATCCCAGAGACAGCCAACCGTCCTGGCTTCTCGCGTATTCTCCCAGAGCTACTCTGTTTCGAGCCTTTTATTTATCAAAGTAAATGCCCTCTGCTCATCTAGGCATTTATCTGTTTCCTAAATACATGGTGAGCACCAGGCCAGGCTCTAGGTGGCCAGCGATGGTTGGCCCTCCACTCTCAGAGGAGCGCAGGGCACGGAGGGAAGAGGGCAGCCTGTGAGAAGGGCCCTGCACGTGGGCCGCTCTTTGAAACGAGCGAGCGGAAGAGGTGGATTCTGAGGAGCGGGAACAGCATGTGCGAAGGCCCAGCAGTGCGACATCCCCCGTGTGTCCAGGCTCATCGTGGGCCAGTGGCAGGAGCGGGGGCAGTGCAGACCAGGGGAGGCTGGGCTCCCCTAGCCAGAGGTTATACTCTTGATCCCAGGCCTGAGGTCTCTGAATCCGGAGAAGTTTTGACCGACAGTCCCTTCCTAGAAAGAAAGAAGGGTCTGAAAGAGGCCACCCTTGGTCAGTGGGACCTCTGGCATCTGCTTAGCTTAGGGTGCTGGGCCAGGCCGGAGAGGCACGTGTCTCTTCCTCAGACCAGTCTGAGCCAGCCATCCCCAGATTAGCGCCTACTTTCCTGTGTGGTCGTGAGGATTTAATGCAATGTGTGAAGTGCTCAGTACAAGGCTTGGCATCTGGTAACTTCTCAGTTGGTGTTGGCTGTTATTATTCCAAGGACAGCCCATCCTGCTCTCCCCTCTTTGCTCATTCCTGACCCCCCAAATTCGTCTCCATGCCTCCCCTAGGCCCGTTAGGCTGCAGCCTTCATCCTGGTTTCTCGGGGAGGGAGGAGGGGAGGATCCTCTGACGAGGGTGTTCAAAGCGAAGGAAGAGAACTGCCTTCTTGGCCCCTCCGCTCCGCCTCTTGTCCCCCAGCCCCTGTTAGAAACACCCCCACTCATTACAGAGCCCCGGCAGCCAGGCCCCGGCTGAAGGCAGCAATTAGATTGTTAGCACCAGCCCCAACCCACCTGCTCAGAGCCCCTCAAATGCCTTTTAATTATAATCCCTTAATCTCCATGTCGGATGGCGGAGCCGGCTCCAGGGCTTCTGCCCCCTCACAGCCTCATCCCCTCCCTCACGTTCCCCAATTAAGGGGTCCTCTCCGCGAAGAGCCCCTTTGCCGGTGAAAGGCCTTCCGGCTGGTTGGAGCTCGGTCCCGTGCTCAGCCCCCTTCTCTGCGCAGGTGCAGTCCCACCTGGAAGTTCCTCCATGGGTGCAGCTGAGCCCCCCGGGGACCTGTGCCTCCTGGCCTGGGCGTGCTGAGATGCCTAACTCTCTGTTCCCTCTTGGTCGCCTCTTGTCCTGGTTTCTCTGGTCCTTTCACAGTGACGTCTATTTTCCCATCAACATCCTAACCGCCACCCATGCCACCCTGTCCAGCTCCTTCCAGTTGCTGCCAGGTTCTGCCTCAAGGGGAACTGAGGCAGAATTGAGACAGGGTGGCCCTGCCCTGCCCTCCAGTGGACCCCAGTGGAGCCCAGTCTTGCCCTCCCAGCCCCTCATGCCCACTCGGGGTTCTGGTGCCCTCAGCCACACCGGGAGGGGCAGAATGATGGACTGGCCCCTCTCCCTGGAATGCGTTCAGCACAGAGGCAGGGGGAGGGATACGATGACCCAGCATGTGGCCCTGTCTGAAGCTGAGCCTGGATGGAGTTCTTTTCTGGGAAAGTTCTGTCACTAATTGACTTGCAAATGCCTTGTTTGTCCCCAGATTCATAATTAGGCCGAAGCATTTCTAGGGCCCCATCCTGGAGGGGCTTCTTTTTTGGGGGGCAGCCTGTTCCTCGCTCCTCTCTGAGGCCAGCCAGGCTGGGGGCTGAGCAGAGCTGGGCACCGGTGCCCAGCTGCCACCCAGCGTTCCCACGGCTCTGGTGCCAGTTTGTGAAAGGCGAGGTGCGGGGGGCGCGGGGGCCGGGGCTCCCCGCCATCCTTCAGCCGGGACTCTGGCCAAAGCCCCGAGGCTCCAGGAAACAGCAGAGCTGGGGAGTGGGCCATGGCGGCGGGCGGGGGCCGGCTGGCACCCCCAGGAAGGAGAGGCCAGCCGGTGCCCGGGGCTGGCATGAGCCAAGCCTCCGGCAGGATGAATGGACCAACAAGGGGCCTCTCTTCCCCATGGCCTCCCCACCAAGGCCTTGGCTGTGCCATTGGCCGTGGGGGGCCAGGAGCCACGGGAGGAAGAGGAGTGGCTATTCTCCAACACCCCCCATCCCAGTCTCCGTGCTCCCAGAAGAGGCCCTGGGACAGGGGCCTAGGGACCCGGGTTCAGGCCCAGCTTGTGCTTGGATCTGCTGAGCTAGGGAAGAAACTCTCCTAACATCTCGAGGCCTTCATTTCCCCCACTATCCCTGGCATCATTTCCAGCCTTCGTGTCCTCCCGCTGGTGTCTGCCCACCCAGCTATCCCCAATAGCACCACCCCACACCCACTGACATTCTCAGCCCTCTACAGGCCTCCCCTTAGGGTGCACCAGGCCTCTCCCCAGGCACTGCCCCCAGTTCCTACCTCCTCTCCACCCCCCACTGAAGTCAAGAAGGACTGTTCCAGCCTCTGCTCACCAGCCAGAAGTAGGAAAGTGCTTTCCCATCCCCTGGCTGCCAGCAGGGGAGTCAACCAGGCGGGGCCCTGCCACTTGCAAACTGCGTGACCGGATCACTTCTCTTAGCCTCTGTGTCTGTAGAAGGCTTTGTAGGGTGCCGCAGGATGCAGGGAGACTGTGAGTAGACGGTCCTCTGTGTGGAACCTACAATGGAGTGGATGCCTCGTCAAGGTTCCTTTCTTTCCTTCCTCTCCAGCCTCCCTCTCAAAGCTTTCTGTCAGTCTGCCTGTGTTTTCCCGATGTTCTTTCCACAGTCCAGCTCCATCTTTTCTGCCTGGCTCTCCCAATAGCCTCTCTATATTCTGCATTTCATCTCCAGCACCTTCCCTTGGTAAGTCCTTCCTGAAGTCTATCCTCCACCTCTTCTACTGCAGGTTGCCCCCTCCCCTGGCCTGGTCTCTTCCCAGGCTGCCCTGCAGCTGGGGCCCTAGGGGGGGAGGGGGAGGAGGTGGACTCTATGGTAACCCTGAGAAGAGAATGCCCTCTCTCCTCATCTGCATACAGACAAGCTCATTTGCATACAGACAGGCCTTATCTGCATATGCTCAGTGGGACTCAGAGAGCACATTCCAAAGTGTCCTCCCCGGGCTGTCCCACCTCAGTCCTGGTATGTCCGTTGAGGGAGGGGTCCCGCCCCGCCCCTTCTGTCCCAGTCTGGGTCTGGGTCTTTCTGTTTCCAAGAGGCAGCCCACCCTCTGTTGCTCCCCTCCCCCACGCTGTCGCCCTTACCCGGTTTTCTTTTCTTGTGCTCAGAGAAGTCCTTCCACTCACTGCCTCGCTCACCGCCTCGTACCTGTCCCTGCTCCTTCACCTGGGAGCCTCCTTCCAGGCCTCGTACCTGTCCCTGCTCCTTCACCTGGGAGCCTCCTTCCAGGACACTGGTGGAGACAGAGGGTTAGCCCCAGTGACCAGCTGCCTCTCTCCGACCAGGCCCCCCAACACCAAAGGGCTAAGTGGGAGGTGGGCTCCAAGACTGATGCTTAGGCCCCAGGGTCCAAACAAAAGTAGGGGGCAGAAAAAGCAGACCCGGGCAGCTTCCTCCCTGCTGACCCCAGGCCAGACCCTGTCTCCATTCATCTCCTGTTCAGGGATCAACCCCGGGGCTGTGATGGGTCCAGGCGAGGCCGGGAGGAAGGGAGGCCCGAAAGAGGGCTGGGGACCTCAGAAGCACCCCCCAGGCCCAGGGAGCCTGGGCTCAGCCCCTTAAATACCTGATTATGATTTAGATAGAACGGTCTCCTGGCCTTAGCCTCAGCCTTAGCTGGCCCTCCTAGCCCCTGGCCCTGTGGGGGACCCGGGGACTCCCTGGGTTCAGGCCCAGCTTGTGGGGGGTGGGGCTGGGGAGGAGGGGAGGGGAGCCTGGACTCTTCTGTCTGGCCCCTGCCGTGCCCAGGATCCCGGAGAGCGCCCTCCCGCTCCCTGGCCTTCCTGTGAAATGAAGGGTTAGGCCAGACCAGGGGGCTGTTAATGTGAGCAGCTGGCTTTCTCTCTGGTTCCCAGTGTCCAGCCGACATTCCGCATGCAATTTCAAGGGAGGCAAAAATCCCTGGGGTCCATTTTGAGTTCAGACTGGGAGTCCTGGTCAAGAGGAGCTAAAAAGGTTGTGTCGGGTGTTGAACCGGAAGGCAGGGTAGGGTGTGAATACCCACGTGCCATATCTCAGGGAGGGTGTCTCAGCATCTCCTCTTGGGAGAGGCAGTGGGTGGCTGGGGACAGGGGTGGGAAGGAGGCCTACCTTTTCCCTTGTGTGTTCTAAGAATTGTAACACATGTGCCACATCTCAGACTTTTTTCATTTGGAAAAACTCCAGGATTCAAACTGTATTTCCATGTGGTTAGATGGGAGGCAGGACTTTTTTTTTTTTTTTACATGGGTAGGCACCGGGCATCGAACCCGGGTCCTCTGGCATGGCAGGCGAGCAGTCTTGCCTGCTGAGCCACCATGGCCCCGGAGGCAGGACTTTTAGGAGGGTGGTGGGGAGCTTTAAAGGGGCTGGCCGCCGTCTGGACTCCACTCACTGCAGCAGCAGCTCTCTAGAGTGGGAGAGGAGTCTTTTGGGGCAGAGTGCTGGCATGGCGTGTCACTGGGGGAATTGGGGCCAAGCACACAGCTCCTGAGTCACAGCTCCTTCCCTTGCTCTGTCCCCCTCAGGTTCCCCCCCAGGTATTGCTATTCTGGGAAGTCCTACCTTCTGTCTAAACTGAATCCCTCTTGCTAGTCATATTCATTCTCTTCTATATCCACTGAGGCTGGACAGGGAAGAAACAGGAGCGGGCAGCCCTGTAAGGCAGAAGTACTTCCTCTCCATAGTCTGTCCAAACCCAGGAGGGCATTTCTAAGTAAGTATTTCTTCATGGAGGAGACAGAGAGCCACCCAGTGGCCCCCCTGACAGGCAGTTTAGGGGAGCAGCCCCACCCTCTCCCATTTTCTTGGTCTCTGGGGTGGCACCTGGCTGAGGGTGCCCCCCTCAGCAGGGAACATCAGTCCATTGCTCTGAGTTGGACAGACC
Organism: Myrmecophaga tridactyla; assembly: GCA_004026745.1. Classification (NCBI taxonomy): domain Eukaryota; kingdom Metazoa; phylum Chordata; class Mammalia; order Pilosa; family Myrmecophagidae; genus Myrmecophaga; species Myrmecophaga tridactyla. The sequence goes on along the minus strand of PVIY010016700.1, from coordinate 22,546 downwards.
AGATCACGGATGGAGTTCTCTGGAGCCTTAGGTGGCTGAGACAGGTGCAGGGAGCCAAGGAGATGTTCCCTCCCCACCCAATGCCCTGCCCCCAGGCAGAAGTTCTGTCTTTAGGCTTCCTCTATTCTGTCGTAATGTGGGCTTCTGCACTGGTCTCCATTGGAGGGAGCCTGGGATTGCTCCCTCTCATTCAGCCCTTACCCTCCCAGCCTTGTCCAGGCACATCCACTACCACTATTACTGGTATTCAGTATTCAACAGTCTTTATTAGATGGGGCTTCTGTCTCAGATGACATGGGAATCCCAGCTCAGACGACACAAGATAAACCGGACAGGTGAAGATGGAGAGTTTGTGGGAACAGGAGCAGGGGGCCAAGCAAAGACGCATCCCAGGCAGCTCCAGGAGCAACGGGTCCGCCACGCTGGAGGCTGGGTCCCTCCCCATCCATCCTGCCCGAAGCCTTCCTGGAGGAACTGGACAACTTGCTGGAGCTCAGCCTTATCTTTCCACCAGTCCTGGAAGGCTTTTCAGAAGGCACCCACGCCAGCTGGGCAGAGACAGTTCTTTTTAGTCTGGAAAAAAAAATGTCAAGAATGAAGAAAGTACTTCCTGGATGGAGGACTTAGCAGGTGGCAGAGGACAGGCTTCTGGGGAGAACTTCCAGTGGTTTAGAAGGCCCTCCTCTTATTCAGGAAAGGCGAGGAGCTGGGGAGGGCCCCAGAACAAAGGGGGGCTTCCGTGGGATGATGCTTGCATCTCGGTGTCTCTTGCAGACCTGAGTCAGGCTTGGGGCCGAGGGAGGAGTGGGTCAGGTGCTGTACCAGGGCAGGGAGCTGAGAGCAGGGAGAGGGGAGGGAGGTGCCCAGGGCAGGCACTCAGATCCCAGGCACGTGAGGTTTCAGGCGCTGAGCCCACAAAACGTGGTTCAGGAAGGCAAGGAATGTGCCTCCCTTCAGCCAGGGAGGATTTGGGGGACTTCTGCAGCTCCTGTGGCCCCTTCCCCAATCCTGTCCTCTACCTGCAAGGTCTGGATGCCTCCCTCAGATGTCTCCCCTGTACCCCCTTCCTCCCCTGAGAGCTCCCCCTACCCCTCTGGTCCTTTCCTCCCTCGGTGACTGCAGCGGTGAGAGTCGAGCTCTGCTGGAAGGCAGCACGGAGAAGGGGGACAGCACATCTCGGGGTTCCGGGAGCCCGGCTACAATATCAGTTGACCACATCATGGTCTTGTGACTCCGGACAGGGTACAGATCCCTCCTGAGCCTTCACGTCCTCCTTTGAAAAGTGGGGACAAGTATCACCCGAGTTGTAGGGTTCCTGGGAGGATGAATGGAAATAATAGCTAAGAAAGCACAACCGAGTAGGTGCAGAATGAAGGTCAAGCCCTCCCTTCCTGGGGGGGGGGGGGGGGGGGGGCGGGGAAGCTGTGCCGAGGAAAGACTCTAAAAACCAACAGGGATGGCACAGAGAACCAGGTTTCGGAGCACAGCATTCCTTTCCTGATCCATGTGCACTTGGGAGAGATCTGGACCCGGCAAATCCCCAAACTTCTGTCTTCTGCATTTCAAATGCTCGCCTCATCCAGCTTCTCCAAGGGCCTCAGACTCTGAGAAGAGAATCTCAGAAAGAGGAGGGGATCTCAGCCATTTCCCTGTGCTGCCAGCTCCACTGAGGTCAGCGTCCCCTTCCTTCCACCTAGACTTTCCTCAGCCTCCCAGGCTCACCCCCCTCCCCCTGCTCCACCTCTTGCCCCCACCTCCTTTGCTATGACAGATGGGGAGGGGGTGTGTCCCTCGCCCATCACCCTGGGAGCTCCCCAAAGATAAGGACTCTGTCCCCCCCTCAGACTTGGGTTCCTCTAGGCCTGTGCCCTGATTCCCTCCAGCACCCTTCCTGACCCAAGCCTGCTCCCAGAGGGTGCTGCACTGAGCCAGCTGCATCTCAGCTCCTCTACGTCTGTCAGCTCTCTCCCTCCATGGCTCCCTTCTTCAGTCTTTGCTCCAGATCCTTGGCCTATCTGGGAACCCTACTATCCCCAGACTGGCTGAATCTGGGAGAATCACTTAGGAGAACAGTGTCTGCCACGGTCTGGGAAGGTGGTGGAAGGGCCTGCTCTGGGGAGGGGGTGGAGGAGTCCAGATGGAACAGTCTCTGCCTGTTACACCCTCCCAGCCCAGACAGAGCGAGCATCTCCTAGCAACGGTACAGTAGCGGGGGGCTGGGAAGAGGGGTGGTAGCTGGGAAAATGGGGTGGGGGAATAATGATATCATAAATTATCCCCAATCCCTTCCCGCCAGCCCACTCTTCCTCAGTTAGGAATGGCCTCCTTTCTCTCTCCACCTGCTCCTCATTCAGGATTCCCTCAGCTAAGCTGGGCCCTGCTCAGTGCCCCTTAGAGAGTCCCTTCAGGTCAAGGTGACATTCTCTGCCTTCTGGCTGGACTCCTGAGGGAGGGGCTTCTCACCATACCAGGACCTCTCAGGGAGCCTGCTGGAGCCTCCCCATGTGGGGACACTGGCTTCCCAGGGAGAGACCCCCCCCAGAGACCCTGGGACACTAGCATTTCCCAACGTTCTTTGGTCTCCCGCCTCTTTCTTTGGATGGGGGCAAGGAGAGGAAAATTCAAAGTGTTTTGTGGCAATGACTCCCCTTCTCTAAACAAGACCTTGGGTGGGGTTCCCTAAGCCTTTAAGGGGCAATCAGACCTTTTACCAGTCTAGCCGAGTCTCAGTTTCCCTGTCCCAACATCTGGAGCTCAGGAAGCCCAAGAAGGTGATTCAAGTTGAGTGGCATTCTCTCCTTACTTCTCAACTTGGCCATGTCAAGTCAAGGGTCAAAGACCTGGTGTTACAGCAGTACAGATCTTATTCTCGGGAAGGACTTCTCGAGAAAGGAATAAACAAGGTCATGGAATTTCTTGTGGTTTGAAGAGGAGAATTCCGTCATAGAAGCAGAAACCTGGGTTAAAACCTCAAAAGTTCCTATCTCATTAATGTTTTCTTAGGGAGTGTTTAGTACAAAAACTGACACCTAACTCGCCTCTATCTTGGCCATTTTTAAAAATCATATATTAATATGAATGAATTTTTATTGGCTGGCCATCAGGAGGAACGGACAAATCTCTGGAGACCGACTTCCCACACTCCAGGAGCCCTGTGGCACAGTGCGGATGAAAGCTAGGGCCCCGCGTACAAGATGGCAGCCAATTGCCATGGCAGCAGCAGAAGGAGCCTGGTTGGCTGTGGGGGTGGCGCGGGGGAGCCAGCTGGTGCTGGGTGGACAGACCCAGCAGACGGCAGCCCCAGCCACGTGAAGCCCACGCCCCCTGTGCCCAGGGCTCTCCCGCCATATGCCAGCCTCGGCCTGGTCCTTTCCCTCCAGGCCTCTGGGGGAGATGCTGCTAGACCCATCCCGCCTCCCCGCGCTCGTTGTACAACGAGGGATGACTGCCTGCAGACAAAGAGCCCTCCTGCTCGGTCTCCCCGGCCCGTGGGCGGAGGGTTCTAAGTATGTCTGAATGTTGTTCACTCCCGAGGACGCTGAGGAGCTCTAAAATGGCTGCCGGGGACTTGGGGGCATCTCAAATGGCAGCGCTTGGGGGCACCACAGTGTATGTATTCAGTGGACGTGTCACGACGTCCGGTTTGTGCTCCCTCTGGAGAGAACTGAGTTGAGGGCTGGGGGATAGGGAAGCAGGATGGGTTATGGGCAATTTAGAGAAAGAGAGCTACACCCTACCCCTCCTCTCCTGGTATTGCTGGACGGTATTAGTGCATGGTCAGTGGGGAAGTCTTCCGGGGAAGGATGAAAGAAGCTGTAATGGAGTCCACCGCCTGGTGGCTGAAAACAGGTCCCTCTCAACCCAGACCCACCGGAGGGAGACCACGAGAGCTCTTGCCAGCCCACAGCACCCACCCCGCTTCTCAGATGGGCTTTTCCCATGGATTGCGTCCAGAGCCCTGCCACTCTGCTCCCGAGCAACCCACAGCCCTCACTTCCAAGCCCTGGAAGCCTTCCCTGATTGTCCCCTGCCCACCTTCAGTGGTTCCTATAGCTCTGTGTCCCTCAGCATGTGCTTCTAACACTGGACATCTGTACACAGCCTTACAAAACACCCTCTCTCACATCAGCCCATTTGAGCCTCAGGATAACTGTGGAAGTAAGTTAGGGCCCAAAGACATAAAGTGACTTGCCCAAGGTCACACAGGCAGGAAGTGGGGAGAGCCAGAATTTGTATCCTGGCTAATTCCAAAGTCAAAAGCCAAAACCATCTTCCTTCACTGCTCTTCCTGTGGCCAGAGCCCCTCTATCTATCAAGCCTGTGGCTGGCCTGCAGGCTGAGCTTGTACCCACTGTCAATGTACCTTCCAGATGCCCCCCACCCAGTTCAAACATTTATTAGGGGCGTGGTTACACACAACAAGGGCCTGGAGGTGGGGAGAAGGTCTTTCCACACTGCTGACCAATCAGCAATAAGTGACCCTCAGGACAGCCAAGCAAGGCAACCTCCCCTGGGGACGACAAGGCAGGGTGTGGAGCCTTGTGTGGCCTGAGGACCCCTTTTTTGGCTCTGTTCAATCTTGTCTTTCTACCCTCCCCACACAGCCATCCCTGGAGGGCAAGTCTGGTGCAGAAGCTGGCAGGGCTGTGACAGCTCCCCTGCTGGAAAGATGAAAGGGGGCGCAGGGTAGGGGCAGCCCCAGGTGCACCAAGGGAGAGCATGCACAGGCATGGGAAAGAGCCCTGGCAGGATAGGGAGCTGGGGAGAAACGGGAGGGCTGCAGGGGACCTGGGGGACTTGATGGGGTGGAGAGGAGCTAGTCCCGGAACGGCTCTGCTGTGGCTTTACTGAGAGACTAGACCCGGTCTGGCCCTCCTGGGCCTCAACTTCTCTCCATTTCCTGCCTGGACCTGGTTAAAGCCCAAGGCCAATCCTTAGCCCTTCCTTTCCCCAGTCCCCACCCTATTCCACCCCCACCACCACCATGGGCTTCCCTAAGTCCCCTCACCTGACAGGGCCTCTCCAGTGGCCAAGCACAGAAAGGTCTTTGTGCAGAGGCTGGGCTTGGGGGTGGACGGAAGTCAGCAGCCCTCGCTATCCCTCCACCCCAGTAGCCGGCAAGGACCTCCCTGGTGCCTCAGTCCCTCTCCAACCTCTCACCGCCCACTCCCAACTCTTTCTTGGTCCCAGGCCAGTGCCCCCACCTCCCCTGCCACCTCCTGTCCTGATGTCAGGTCACTCACTGTGCTTTGGACCAACTTTGGCTTCTCCTTTATCTTCTCCAGAGAGAATTCCCACAAGTTGTGTGTGTGTGCGTGTGTGTGTGCACACACACATAGGAGGGGATTCTGAAGGGAAGCAGGCAGAGACACACCCTTCCTCAGGTGGCTCGCAGGCCTTTCATTTGTTCCTTCATTTGTTCAGAAGCAGCTGAGGGCCGGTTAAGCATCGGGCTGGGCGCTGGGCTTGTGGGCAGACAGGCATGCCGTCCTTGCCCCTCTGGGGAGAGGTTGCATGCTGTTCCCCGGCCATAACCTGCACACAGCGTCTCCAAGCCTGTCAGCTAAGGTCCCCAGTCCTTGTCATCAGATCCAGCCTCCCAGGATGCAGCTGTTCATGGCTGAACTTCTGTCTTCATCCCCTATCTTCATTTCCCATCTCTCCCCAGCCCTGACTCTCTTTGATGGCCACTCTAATTCCCAAACACAGCGTGCCCTCTCCTGCCTCCCTCCTTGCCTTCACACAAGTCCTTCCCTCTCTACCACCTACTTCCTCAAGTTACTCAGACCAACAAACTCCTGCTTATCTTTTATCACCTTGCTAAACTGCCACCTCCAGGAAGCCTTCTTTAACTGTCCTAAGATGTCCTAAGATTGCTCTCCTCTCCAAGCTCTCACAGCACTTTGCACGTGTCCACAGGTTAGCACTTGCACTGGGTTGTAATAATTTGTGGATTGCCTTCCCCACTAGACCACTATCTCCTCAATGCAGCTTGGTATTCCACCCTGGCTTGCAGCCCTCAGCACAATGCCTGGCACACAGTAGGCACTCAATAAAGGTCTGTTGAATGAATAAGTCGAGATGGAGGCAGCAGAAAGGGAAAGGAAAGTACAGGTGTGAGAAGCACTACAAAAGAGGAAGTGATGAGGCCTGATGTGACTGATTTGGATATGCGGACCAGGAAGGGAGTGAGTCTAGGAAAATGCCCAGGATTTGAACTTGGGGGCTCAGGAGTTTAAGGATGCTCCTAGTAGGGGGAGGGAAGCAGAGGCGTGGGGCATGATCTGAAGCATGAGGCTGAGTGAGCAAGCATTTGAACCTTCTCCTGTATCTGGGGAATGGCCCCTCACGAGTTTTGATGAAAAGTGGTATTTATATGCCACAACAGGAGCTAAAAACAGAAGCTTTACCAGCCCCCCTTGCAGCGAGGGTCTGGGCGTGTGACCAGAGCTCGGACACTCAGAGGCACCACCAAGTCTCTGATCTGGGAGCTAATGGTAGGACTATGCACGTAGTAGTTAGGGTACAAATCTGCAGCTTAGGAGAGGTCAGGACTAGAGAAATGAGTTTGAGAGTTGACATTTCAGATGATAGCTGAAGTCATAAAAGTGGATGAGATTGAGAAGAAAGGAGAAACAAAGAGTGCCGATGGCGGAAACTTGGGGAATGCTTCTGGTTAGGAAACTGGAAGATCCAGAGGACTAAGCGAATGGAATCGAGAATGAATAATCAGAAATATAATTCAAGAATCAAAGGGCAGAAGAGAAGACAGCGTGGCTACCAGTATCAAATGTTGCACAAACATCAAGGACCAGACCTGAGGAGGGCCATTGGGTCTCACCTTGAGATGACTGGGGCAGGGCATGGGGGACTTTTGATAGGGTGTATTTTTACAGGATTTGTGAAGATGGAAGCCAGACTGCTGGGCTGAAGAGAGCAGACTTGGAGCTTCACCTCAAGTGCACAGCAGGTCTTCTCAGGCCTTGGAGAGACCCTCACACTGGCAGAGACTCTTGACTGCCACACTTTACCCTCTTCTACCTCCTGCCCATACTCCCAGTTCTGATTTCCCCAGCCCTAGTGTTTCCAGCCTTCACCTGGTCTCTTAGCCTCATTCTTTGCCCTCATCTCCTTTTGCCTGGAGCTCAGAGCACAGGCAGAGTCAGGACCAGCCAGGGTCTAGGTTGAGGGTGCTGTTAATTGACGCTCAGAGTCTCTGGTTGGTTGTCAGCCAGCCCCAGGTGAGCGGGGAGCAGGAGTGAAGGCTGCATTTGCGTTGCCCACAATCCTCCCAGTCCTGTATCTGCTGGTGCCCGCGAGGGATCTGGGAACCAAGCCCAGTGCTGAGGCCTCTCTATCACCTGCTCCTGGGTGGGGCCTGGCATCGCTATTCCAGGCTGCCATTTCTTGTCTCTCCCTCCTTCTTTCTCTCCCCACCCTCTCTTCCCCGTTCCACAAGAGGGAAGACTCCACAGTATTCCTGGTCAGCCATAAAGTCCTTCTTGTGGCCTCATCTCCCTCCGTGTCCTCTCACCAGGCCTGGCTCTCCGCCCACACCTGTCAGAGGCAGCCATTTCACAGGCGCCAGCTACCTAAGATGGCGGCCTCCGTCCCTCCCTCTGCTTCCGTTCCCACAGCCTTGCCTCCTACCCCTGCCTCTTTCTTTCTGAGGTCTGAGCCCAACAAGGTGGGGGGCCAGTCTAGAGAGCCAAGGCCGGAGGAAGCAAGACAAAAAAGGACAGAAAAGCCGGCCCCTTGGCATCTCTCTTTGGCATCTGAGTCCTGCCCAGAGAGGGAGGGCAGGAGGGAAGAAAGAAAGTAGTGTGAGTTTTTATTTCTGTCCTCTTCCTGCTACCTCCCCCCACAAACACACACTTTGATAAAAACAAAATCTCTCTCCTTTTCTCTCTTCTCCAACCCCCCTCTCCTTTTTTCCTGGCTCCTACCAGGAGCCTCCTGGAATGCAAATGAACTGTATTATGCAAATATATGCAAATCAGGCTTAACGAGCGGAAGGAGGGGGCAGAATGCTTAATGAGTAATGGCGGATGGTGCAGATGGAGGGTGGCAGGAATTGCCCCCTCCCTCTTCTCTGTTCCCACAGCCTGGAGGATTGTTGGGGATAGAGGGATGTCCCTCACTTCTGGGAAAGAATAGGAGGTCATTGCCCAATCGGTTCAGATGAGAAGGCCTGGGAGAGTAGAGGGTATGGCTGGGATGGTTTTGGCTATAGGGTGAGGAGCAGAAGAACTGGAGGTGGGATAGAAGCAGGTTCAGTGCAAGGGACTACTGCTTACTTGCACAACCTTGCTGGAGACTGAGTGTCCACCAGCCTCCTGGCCTGTGTGGCCTTGCTGATGGCAGCACCTTCAGCACCTGGTACTGAAAAGAGGGTGCTGCTCATGCATGCCAGGGCTCGTGCATCAGAAAAGAGGATTCCCAAGGGAAGATTTCCAGCCAAACCCAGGTTCTTCCTGGGGGGTGGGGGTGAAAGCTGTCTCTCATTGTGCTCTGGAGGGTGAGGGGTAGGGGGCTGCTATGGTAACATAGCATGGAACACCCACCTCCCCAACATCCAGCCCCAGAGGACCTAGGAGTTGGGGGGGGATAATGAATTGACACTCCCTGATGCCCCCACCACCTGGCACTGCCAGCCGGAGATGGCGGCATCAAATCCTAGAGAGAATGGCCCCTTTGTTTGTAGGCTCACGGTGTTAGAGGAGCGGGCTGGGCACACAGAAGGGCCTTTCCCAGGCCTTGTTCCAGTTTGTGTGACTGCCCCTGGCCTCTGGAGAACCCTTGTGGCCACCCACCAGCTTCCATGCCCTAGCAGATGGTTGGCCCCTTGCCTTTTCCTCCATGGGCTTGCCAGCTACCACTAGGTATGCATTCCCTGTGCTTTCCCCAAGTCCTCCCCTCCGTACTTCCTCAGACAGAAAGAGCAGTCAGGTCCAGCTCTCCCTGGCTGGCGTAGATACCTCACATGCCTGGACATGCCACCCTCCCGTTTCATGGGGACAACCTGGGAACTCCCCCCCAGCTTTAGGCCTGAGCCGTGCAACCCAGGCAGGGAGACTCCTAAAGGAGGCCATCAGATACAATGGAAAGGGCCAGGCTGGAATTCAGGACCTGAATCTCAGTACTGTCCTAACCAGCTGAGTGACCTTGTCCCACCTCTTCTACTCTCTTGGGATCTCCTCATATTTTATCATATCAAATATGATAAAAAAATCATATTTTATAGATGAGATGTCCTCATCTATAAAATACAGAACATAGGGCTGATGAGAGCTGAAATTCATTTAAGCTCTATCTGATCCATATGACTCTGTACCATACCTGACTCTAGATCTTACATCTTTCCTGAATCTAAACGTCATCCCCCATCGCTGAAGCTGACCCTCTCATTCAGACACCACCCAGAAGAAGGCAAACCCGGTTTTCTGGAGGCAGGAATGCACGCTGCGCTCAGCTTGGGCCTCTTGCTGAGATACCGCAGCTGATGGCAAAACACTCCCGCAGATTCAAAACAGACAGGCAGAACCCTCCCAAACTGGGCCAGCGCTAGGGCTGCACTCACCGGGAGCTGTCCGCGGTGCTGGAACGCTCTCGCCCCTCCAGTCCCTCACTCTGGAGCGCGCGAGGAGGAAAGTGGGTGCGAGGGTGGAGAAGCACCCAGTTACCCCAGCTGAAAAGCTGAAGGGAAGAGAAGCAGAGACATTTGGAAACAGTAAGAAAAGACGTATCCTGAAGAAAGTTCCTCCTCTCCAAAGACCAGCAAATTGCCGGTACTATTTTGGGGGAGGAAGACAACAAAAGTCCATGCATCTCTGAACCTGCCACCCTTTCATCCCTGGTGATTTAAGTGACGTGGCTTGGTGCCATCCTTATCTGGACCCTATTTGAAAATCCACAGGGATATGGCTTCACAGCTCCTGCCCTTGGGGCAGAGCTCAGGTGGAGGAGGGAGACAGTGCACAGATCTCTACATTCCATTCTACATTCTAAGGCTCCTACAAAGAATGTGGTAAGAAAGATGAGAATGATACACAGGTGGAGACACAGAATCTGCTTGATGGTGTTATGGGTATCAGCAGTTTGGGAGGAGAGGTAGGAAAAGACCGGGGATGTGCCTGTGTGTGTGTGTGTGCATGCATGTCTGTGTGTGTCCCAGGCAGAGAGATGATCCTAGATCAGTGGTTCTTAACCCTAGCTGCGCATTAGAAAAACATAAAGAGCTTTTAAATGATGCTGATTCCTAGGCCTCATTCCCACACGCATTGATTTCATTGGTTTGGGGCTGAGCCCAAGCACTTGTTTTTTTGTTTTTTTAAAACTTCCCAGGTGAATTTAGGGCATAACCAAGTTCAGCATCATTGTTCTAGTAGAAAGTAGGCAAGAAAAGGTGCAGGGGTTAAGCCTGATCTGTTGGTGGGACAGGCAAAGCCAGGTGGGCACGTGGAGAGGAAGGGAAGGAGCAGGGAGAAGGACAAGCATGAAGTCTCCTCTCCCAGGAGCCCCCAGGTGGCCCCCAGGCCTGGCCTGGAGACCTGCACAGGTACAGAGCTTCTCTCTTCTGGGCTGTGGAGACTCAGATCACCTCGAGGCAGTGAGAGGACCCTGGAGACAGGGGATGGGTGCAATGACCCCGAGGGCATTCGGCTCCCTTTCACCCAGAGGGTGCCCAGGGAGGTAAACAGCAACAATGGTCCCTTTCAGTGTCCAGACTCCAACCCTTCAGTCCAATTAGCAGACACAGCAAACAGCAATTCAGCTGCCTTCAGCCGCTGTCATAACAAACTCAGAGCTGCCTTAATGGGGGATTAGGGCAGAAGGAGGGGGGGGTCACTCTGAGCCCTGGGAGAGCCTGGGTGGCAAGGAGGGGTTCCCCTCTTCTCTCTTATCTCTGCTTATCTAAACAGACACCCACCCTTCCCTTCCATAGCCCTGCTCTTCATTCTTCTCAAAACACCAGCTAAGAAAGTTTTTATAGTTTTGTCTTTTCCTTCCCTCCAATGATTTTAAAGCATTAACCTAAACTAATTTCTCTTCTAGGACAGTTGGCCATGTCCTGCCTCTGAATGAGACAGTGCTATACTCCACAGATCTATGAAGTCCCAATAACAAAGGAAAGGAGGTGGGAAGACCAACCTTTCCCTAGAATATTGATTGAGGTGTGAGAGTAAAGAAATAAATACCAACTATTCCAACTTCCCAACCTTGGAAGTGTAATGGATGTGCCCGTTATAGACTTCAAGGACTTCCAGAAATGGACAATGTAGAGGTGCCTGTGCTTCCCTGGTGGGCTACCAATCTTGGGAGCTGCATCCGGAGTGGGTGGCTAGGAGGCAAGGGGAGAAAAGACACCCTTCTGAAAGCCACTCCGTGATGCAGAAAAAAGTCCGCAGGCTGACAGGCAGGCCTCTGTTTGATTTGTTGCTTATTATATCTACTACCTAAACTTGTGCTTTAATTTAGTAAACTGTTTTTAGTAACTCTAGAATCAGAAGCTTAATGGAATAAACTTGAAACGATCATTTACATGTACCATATTTATCTGCCTGGGTCCGTTTACAATCATAAACCCCACCTTCAGTGGTAAGATTCATTACGGAGAAAAAGCATGTTCTTCAAAAAAGCATGGGTACCTCCAAGTGAACTCCAGCCTCTTCCCCTTAGAAGGCTTTTCAGGGACTGTGCCTCCTCTCCCGCTTCAGACACTGCCTACCCAGGTCCCCAGGAGTCCCTCCTTGACTCTCAAAGCTGGAAAAGGAGGAGGAAGTTCCTCAAGTTTAAATGTTTGAGTCGAGAACATGCCGTTGTGTTTTGTGTGTGTGTGTTTTTTTTGCCTGCTAAGATCAATCATATATGCTTTCAGTCTTTCCAAACTGCAGCCTTTAACCCTTCTGCAATCTAAGAATTACCTTTCACCCATGGGCTTCATAGCATATTATACGGCCTTTCACATGAAACTCCTCATTTGCTCCACGTAACAACCCTGATGGTATAAATTCTAATCCCCGTTATACAAATAATTGAACTAAGGCTCAGCTCAGTTTGCACAGCTGGTGAGTGATGGAGCCGAAACCTGGAGCTCGGTTCCGTTACATTTGCTCTATCTCTTCCTCTCTCTAGCCTTGCTGATTGCAATGACCATTATAACGGTAGAGCCCTTCCAACAAGACCCTTTCTATACCTGAAAGTGGGAAAAAGTTGTCCCAGGGCAAGGGTGTAGGTAATAGTGTGGAACCTGCATCAAATATTTAGGAGAAAATTGCCTTTAAACTCCTGGACTCAGAATTCAGTAGGAAGGTATTAGGATGAAGGGGTGAGGAAGAAATGGGTAAAGAAGCCAGCCTAGAATTTGGGTTTCAGTAGAAATGGGTGAATGTTGAAGGACAGAACTGAAAATTCTTGGACCCACACAGGGGAAGAAAATTCCTAACTGCCAGCTGGTGAGGCCTTTCCAAGCCCTTTACAACCCAGCTTCTCTGCACCCACCTCCCAGCAGTTCTCCTCTTGGGGTTAGCTGGAAGAAGTGCTAGCCGGTATAAAGGAAGGGGGGCAGGACTCAGTGGTGTCCCTGTGATGTCTGCATCTGGTAAAAACCCCTGAATTCCAGAGTGTCTGTTCCTACATTGGCTTTTTAACCATATGTAGCCAGGCAACCCTCATCTTACCACCAACTTTCCTACCCACCATGGAGTCACACACATCCAAACTCACACCCAGTTAGTTTCTCACCCTCCTAACCAGGCGAGCACAGCTCCCAAACAGTCACCCATCACTCTCCTGACAACTCCACCCACACAGCCACACGCACACACCATATGTACACAGCAGGCAGACACAAACCCTCACCCCCATACCCCTCCCGGCCTCTAGTCCCACTTTCTGCTGATTGGTAGGGTATAAACCCTCAAGCTCCCTCTCCTTAGCTCTTATTTGTAGATCCTGTGCTAATGGGACACAACAGCGGACAATATAAACCTCTTGTGGTTTATAATATATAGATCCTAAGTCTCATGGCCAGCTACCTAAAAGGTCAAAATAAAATAAAACAACAAAACCCCTCTCTCCGTGCTTTCCAAATCTCCCCACCTCAGGGCCTGGGTGTGCATTTGCCCTTATCTGATCTATGCCAGCTTCTCAGCCACACTCACTCCAGGTCTTTCCTCTTCCCTCTCCTCTCAGGTACCACTCCCTCCCTTCTCAGCTCATTTCTCTCCCTCCAGGGTGAGGGCTCCTCCCCCCTCACTCTCTAGCCCTTCCTGCAGGCAAATGGAGAGTAATGGAAAAAGCACTGGGTTTAAAGCCTTTGTGTGATATTAGCAACTCATTTGGGTCTGGGGGTCCTCATCTGTGAAATGGGGCTAATAGCAGCTGCTTCCTCGCAGAGATCTGAAGAAAGTACAGTGTAGTGTTAGGGATTAGTAAATCCCTTCCTAAAACCTGCTTCCTTCCTCCCTAATCCTGCCTCCACCTGCCCCTCCTCCATAAAATACAAATTCCAAATGGCCCAGAAAGCAAGGGCTACTCATCGCTCCTTCCTCTGAACCTCTGAAGGAAGGAGACCTAGGTATCCACGCTCCCTGAAGCCCTTTTTTTTTTTTAATTTGGGTTCCCTAATTTTTTCTCCCACATAATACATAATTAAATCATTGGCTGCTAGCTATCAAATCAGCTCCTGGGAGGAAATGTTTAATTTACACAGGAAACTGGAGTCAGTACAAGATAATTTTGTCCAGTTCTCCTGCCCCCTTTTTTTCTCCTTACTGCCCTGGGTCCTGGACTGCAGGGGTTGGGAGATGGGATGGGAAGAGGTGACAAATGCATCGGGGCTACTTCTAGCTTTGAGTACATTTACTTTTATTCTACAAAGTAATCCTAGACCATCCTCCTTTCAACTGCGCCTCACCACTCTTTTGCTTAAAATATTTAGGTCAGGGCAAATAAATGGATTCTTTTAGAGAAAGCCCTGATTAAACCTCTAATTCTTTGCTCTCTCTGGGCAGCATAGACACTAAGCTACAAATTCCTTTGTGTTCGAGCTCCTCAGAGCTTGAGGCCATTTGTTCTTCTTGAAGAGGATTTCCAAAAGTGAGAATGGGATGGAGCTACAAGGTGTCCCGAAAGAACCCGACTTGATCAGCGAAGGCAAGCAGGCATGGTGAGTTTTCAAGACATCAGGTTTCAATTACCTGGGTCAAAAGGAGGAAAGCGTATGGAAATGGAGCCGAGGAAGACTTTCTGCATTTCATTGCCCAAGTACCCAGGCTAAGCCAAGAGCTACCCCAGCCAACTCTGTCCTTGTTTTGAGCACCCACCACCCAGAATTCCTATCCCCACCTATCTCCAAGTCGCCCCTCTCAGCTCGCACCTAAGCCCTACATGGCTTCAGGAAGCTGATCAAAGGGTGGACCAGCGTTCTCAGACGACCTGCCCTGAGCTCACCCACCCCAGCGATATGTGCCCAAAGCCCTCGGGAAGCTGTCCACCAGCGCCCCCGGGAAGGCCTGGCCCGCGAGCCCCGGCACTGGCCCGAATAACCCTGCAGCTAGGGGTCCGCGCATCTCGTCCCTGGAGCGGCTTCCCCTGCGACCACCCGACGGGCAGACGCCGGCGAGGGGAGAGACGGCACCAGGCGGGGGTGAACTGCGACGCCGAGTCCTACCGGCGCCGGCCAGGGCTGGGGAGCGGGAGGGCGCCGCGACCCGCGCGGGCTCGAGGCTGGACCGCCGCCGGGTCCTCTTCTCGCCTCCCGCGGCCAGACGCTCCGCGCGCTTCCGGCCTCCCCGCCCGCCCGCGCCCCGGCCTTCCCCGGCTCCCCTCTGCGCCGTGTATGGGGTTATTTTTACTTTCGGTTATCTAGCTTTATGAAGACTCCACACCACTCATACAGCTAGATAACCAAAGATAACAACCAACCCCGCCTCCTGGCCGCCGCCGCCGCCGCCGCTTCCACGCAGCCTCCGGGCTGCCGCCGCTGCAGCCCCCGGTCGCCATCGGTGGGTTAGGGGCAGGGCATCCGGGTGGGGGTCGGAGAGAGAAACGGAGACCGAGACCGAAAAACACGCAGAGAGACAGACAAGACAGAGACCGGGAAGAAAAAAAAGGGGGGGGATGGGGGGCGCCACGGCCGTTGGCGTCGAGGTCCCGAGTGGTCCCTAGACCCGGATTCCAAAAGCTTCCGACGCCGGGTTCGCCGCTCGGCACCGGAGCCGGGAGCGGGAGTTCAGCTGGTCCTGGGCAGGACGGACGCGTGGGCTTTTCGTGCCACCCGGGAAGGCGGCAGGGACCCGGGCGGAGGCCTTCCCACCCTCACGCGGTCACCTTTCCCCTCGCCTGGTAGATCAGGGTGCACCGGAGAGCTGGAGCCTTAGCCTTCGGCGGAGCAGCCCCGTGGGAGACGGTGGGACACCGCGATGGGCGCAGCCGGCCCCGCCGCCGCTCCAACTCCCGAGGCCCGTGGAAGCGGTGCCGGAGCCCGCGCAGGGAAAAGAGCTGCATCGAAGCTACCGACTTAAAAGGGGGAGCCGGCAGAAAGACCCTGGGAATAAAAACCCTTTTTTTCAGGGGCGCCCCCGTAGAAACCAGAAAATCCCGGCGACCCAAAGAGAGAGAGAGAGAGAAAAGGCGGTGGGGGTGGGGTGGGAGGCAACCCCAGAAACTCCCTAGCGAGTCTCCAAAATGGGAGAGGGGAATAGCAAAGACCCCACCCGGGAAGGGATCCGGGAGAGCACCTGGGAGATGGGGTGGGGATAGGAAAGTGGAGGGGGCCCGGGAGACTCTCGGCAGGTGAGCCGAATCTCAGGCCCCGCAGGGCCCGCCCGAGAAAAGGCTTAGTACAAAGAGGATCAGAAATCACCCAGGGCCGTGAAAATGGCCGGGGGTCCGAGGCGAGGGGTGCCTTAGATTCGGGTGGGAGCTCCGATCAGGTTCAAGAGTCGACAAGAAGGAGGTCCGGGAGCCCCAAGCGGGTGTGGGGCCCGGCGGCCCCTCCTGGCGGACGCACAGGCAGGCTGGATTCCGAGGCGCTCGCCCACCTCAAGCCCGGCCACTTACAACGAGCCCAGTCGTGCTCTCCCGCGCCGTCCTTCAGGCGCCTTCCCGCCCGTGGAGCGCTACGGCCCTGGGTTCCGAATGCAACAGCCCGGCGGGTGCCGGGGCGAAGGAGCCCGCTCGGCTCTCAGCCTCCGCCGAACCAAGGCGAGCAGAGCAGAGCGGGCCTCAGCTCCGCGCTCCCTGATCAGCTTCTGCCGCCGTTCTGGCCCGGGCGCGCTCCGGCTCCGGACTTTTCATTCATCCTTTCACACTCCCTCCCCAGGCCAGCCTCTGATTGGCTCCACCGAGCCTGACGTCACCGCCTCTTTCCCTCCGGCCCCGCCCCTCCCTGCCCGGGCTCCGCCCCGGAGCGCAGTCGGGACGCCCCCTCTCCGAGAATGGGGGTGGGTGGGCACCGGGTGGGTGCGCGAATTCTCCGGCGCTCGCTGCCTCGCCCACTCCCCAGGCCCGCCTGCCGTCTCCAACCCAGCGCCGTTTGTGATTTTGATCTCTAACCTCACTCTTTTTGTAGGGTCTACATTTTCCATTTTAGTCCTAGGTTTGTCGCTCCAGGACCAGGACACAATGATGGAAAAGAGCTCGAGTGAAAGCCATTACCCGAGGTTTTCTACTCCCCTCGAAAAGAGCCGGCTGTCTGGAGACTCTACCGCTACCTGCCACCTCCCATCAGGATATTTTTTGTGCTCCGCGGGTTCGATCCCCTCTCAGACTGCGGTCCTACTCTTTCAGGACCTGCGGGGACCTCTCGTCGGTTTTTTGATCCAGAACAGTGGGGGAGAGGTTCTGGAAGTCTGGGACTCCTCACTGGGAGACGCGGGGTCTGAGGGAGACTTCCGCCCTTGCAGAAACATCTCTGGAACCTGTTCGTAGCACCAATGTTCTAGCTGCAGGAGGCTGGAGGTGAGGGTCCCAGCTGGTATCTGCCTGGGTAACACCCGCAGCTTCTGACCCAGTCACCAAGGCGCGCGCGAGCCCCTTCTCTGGCTCCCCCCGCCCCGTGCGCCGGCGACTGCGAGCCCTGCGCCCCCACCCCACCCCGATTCCAGCTCCGGGTGCCTGGAGAACTGGGGTCATGGAGAGAAGGATAATCCCCCTGCCCATCCCCCAGCAAGGGTGCAGGGCCCGGGCTTTCCCGACCTGGCTCCCCATCTGGCCCAGCGCGGCGCTCGAGGCTCGGTCTCTCGGCCCAGAGACGCGGAATCCAATAATACCCGGGCCTAATCCCTAGCGGCCTGTTCCGGCCTGCGGACGGAATCCGGATCTCGCTGCCGGGAGGAGCTCGCTAAGAGCCGGCTGAGGACCCCTAGCAGTTCGAATTCTGATCGCGAGCAATACACCCTCACCCACCCTCCGATCAGTCCCTTTTCTAAAATTCTCTGCATTCAGATGCCTGGGTCTGATTAACAGGGGCCGACTTCTTTAGCCAGGGATCCCTGTGCACTAGTCACTGCAGGGGTGTTCTCCAGGGGACCCCTGATTTGGCCATGAGGCCCGGCCAGGTTGTTTTATCCGCCCTGGGGTCCTGCGCCTGTACCAACCCGGACAAAGCCGAATCTGAATCTACTCGGCTGGGTTAGGTCCTTGCGGATGGCCTATAGGTTTAATTTAGCGCTCCCCTCGCAGATTGGGGAATGTCTGAATAATTGTTGCTTGTGTTAGCAGCAGGAAGGTGGGTGCAGAACAGTTCGAAACAGGATAAAGCCCAGCCGCCCTGAACTTTCCTACCAGAATGGCATTATGGGGCTAAAGCAAACCACCTGATTTCCCCAGCTCTCAGTGCAACCTCAGGACTGGGCCTGGGGCAGCTTTCCACTTTTGTCAGCCTCCACAGGGTCTCAGAGCTCTTCCCCAAGGGAAAGGCTTTCTAGAAGCTTCCACAGCACCAATTCCTCATCTTCCCAGACCTTGGAGCACACTAGCCAATGGTGGGAAGGGAAGGAAAGAGGCAGAGACAAAGTGTCCACTCCCACTTTGTTTTCTCCTGCCCCCTCCCATGTGTCCCCATGTTTGCATCAAAAGGGAACCCTCCCCACTCTCAGAGATAGCCCTACCCTATGGTTTACGGTTTACCGCTAAATGCATTCCCTAAATGTATCCCCCACACCAGAGAAACCACAGGCCCTCCAGCCTCTCCTCTCCCTGCCTATAGGACCCCTCAGATATTTCTCCCTACACTGTCTCATGTCCCTTTATTGGATAAAGGATATCCAATACCCTACAGACAGCCCATCAATCCTAAACAGGGCTCACTCTTCTCCAGGCACACCATCAATTTCCCAGACAAATTTCTCCCCTTTTGCCCTCCCACAAGAGCCCATAAAAGCACCCTAAGCTCGCCTTCCTTCCCCCACCCAATGCCTCGGCGGCTGGCTGGCTGCCCGCCTTGGTGGCTATTGCTCTCTCCTCTCTTCTGTGTCACCAGTTTCCAATCACATCCCCTGCCCTCTGTGCCCAAGCTTATATCCACAACCTTTGCCTCTGGCCTGGGCCACCCAGGTGTGGTAAGAGAGAGCTGAGGTCCACATGAACCTGTCCTCTCTTTTAGCACCGCTGCATTTGTGTTGGGGGCTGAGAGGGGCGGAAAAGATTCTTTGCCCAGAAGGGACACCATTTCCCTTCTGGTTAAATTCACACTCAACTGGACTTCCTCAAAAACCAAGAAAAACACATACATACATTTAGAAGACTTCTATCTAAATATCCCCAAAGAGCTGGATAAAGAGTTGGATTTCCCTGATGTGATTCTGGGTTCCCCTGAGCTGCTTCAGCATAAAGTGAAGTGCCCGAATTGGAGGACAGACCCCCCCCCCATGGAGATTAGTCCAAGTTTTCCTTGCACTATCCCCATGGAACCCTACCTGTGTCCAGATTTCTGATAAAGTAATTGTGGTTTGGTTTTGTCTGAGTGAGGGACAGCTGCGTCTCCCATCACCCCAGCTCGGGGATGAAGGTGAGCGGGGCGTCTGTCCTTATTTCAGTGGACATGGAGCTAGAAGCTATGTTCCTTCAGCCCTGAATGAAGCAGAACATTCTCCACCATCATGTAACCTGGGATTGACTTGCATACCATGCCAGGTTGCTTCAGTTCCAGAAAAGGAACAACTCCAGGAGTGGCAAAGGAGGCAGCCCTGGAGGGCAGGGGCAATTTCATACCTAATGGTGTCCGTGGTATTTAACGCTTAGCCTAAAACCCATGGGTGCCTAGTAATTGTTGACTTAAGAAAGGTGTGCGTGTACCTGTGGGTGTGTCTCAAGTCGGTGTTCGCCAGTCACATGCAATGTGTGCATTGAATGGGTTGGGAGGGCACCAATGAGTCCTGCATTTTGTAGGGGCTGCAGATCTGTGTGTGTGTGTGTGTGTGGGTGTCTTGTTTATGGTGTTGGGTGTTAGCTACTCTTCAGCATCCCTTTGCACAGAGGTGACCCTTCCACTGTATGGAATTCGCTCCTGCAGGCCTGTCAGGGCACCCGGAGGAAAACGGGCACGTCAGCCCCCCTTTGTGCTTGGCACAGTCTCTGTCTACCTAGCAAAGCCTCGGCCAGCGCAGGGGCCTCTGCTTCCAGCCGCGCACAGCTCTGCCATAGGGTGCTGCAGCAGGGGTCTGTCAAGCGTGGTGGGAGGAAATTCTGGGGGATTGTGGGGAGAGCACACCAGACTCCAGCTTCTGGCCTCGGTCTCCGAGGGCCTCAGTCAGCCCAGGAGCCTGTGTTCTCTGCCACTGCCCGTCCCCACCCCCATCCCTACCACCCTGGTGCCCACCCATTGTCTGTGTGCCTGAAGAGGCCCACGGATGGCAAAATGTGGCCTGAATTATGCTCTCTGGATGCAGCTTTTGGTCAGACCTTTCTAATTCAGGTCCCAAAATACATTTTCGCATTAAGTCACTCTCGTAATTAAATATAAAGCATATGTATTTTTTCTTTGTTTCAATTATCATGTCAATTTGCCTCGGAGATGCAGATGAAAGCCGCATTTGGGGGAGGATGGGTTTGGATACATATTTCTGTCTTATAAGTACATTATTATTAGGTATAGTATCATACATTATTTTGCTATGGAATATTTGCATCGTCTGTGGGATGGTGACAAATAAAAGCAAGAATTGGTGGTTTAAAAAAATGCTGAGTCTGTGTGGGAAAAATATATATATGTATGTCCATCTGGGTAGACTAGATTATAGGGCACATAGACAGAATCTGGAGGATTTCATCTCTGTGGCTACAGTCCATTCCTTCCCACGAAGTATTTTTTTTTCCCATGGAGGGGCCAGGCTGAGGATCCCTCCGGCCTGACTAAGCACTGCCCCCCTGCCTGCTCCTGAATCTGCTCTTGAACCACATATTGTTCACTTGTTTACTTGCCTGAGGCCCCGATGGAGTCGGGAAGGTGAGACAAGGTGGCCGCGACCATAGAGGGTCAGCTTGTCCATCTATATTGAGCCCTTTCTACAAGACTCTCAGCCATCAGCAAATGGTCTCCTTAAAGGGCAAAAGCATGAGTGTGCATGGGTGCTGCGCATGCTCACACACACACACACACACACACACACACACTCAAGCTTATCTGCTCAAATAAATGCAATGACAGATCCACAGATGCTTCCAGCAGTACCGCCAGAACCCTTGCAATGCTCACAGGCACCTGCCCTGACATACACCCCCACTCACAGTTATTTGATCTTCCCAGATTCCCATTCACTAGAGCCCATGCTCCTATCCTTTCCCACCTCTGTCACCCATGTACAGATATCTCTGCTCCCCCCTCTCAAACAGCCACCTCCCCAAGGTCAATTGCCCTCCATCTGTGCCCTCGCAAGCCCATGGGAAAAAGGAAAAGAGCTCCCTGTACCTCAGTGCCTCTCCTCTCTCCCTCAGAACCAGATGCAGCGTGGTCTTTCATTTCCAATCCACCTTGTTCCATTCCCATTATCATTGACTATACAGATCTTACTACAGAGTAGACCAAAATCAGGGGCTGGAAGGTAGAAGAGGCAGGGGGTGGGGTAGAGGGTATAGAAAATGGTAGAAACCTGCAATGCAAGGCCAGTTTTCCTTTTCCTCCTCCACCCACATCAACATCAAAGACAAACAAATAAAATAAATACCCCAAAAGCCAAAAGGGAGCCACCTACGATGACATCAGAAACAAACGAGGCTGCTTCTTCTTGGATGCCCAGCTCCTGCCAAGGAGGAGAAGGCAGAGGTTAAATTCCTTTGAGTGGCTCCAATCCTTTCTCTCTAATGTTTTCCAGTGTCCCTGTCACTCTCTCACCCACTCCTTTTCTCCTAGGCTTACATTTTCAGGACCTAGACAGTCTGAGTTCCTCTCTCCAATTTCCAGGGCTTGAGGCTACCCAGGGAAATAGCTGAAAGAGAAAAATCTAGACGTGCAGGGAAGGCAGGTCCCTGGTCAGGATCTCTCCAGCTTTGTGTTCCCTGACCACGTCTGAGCCTCACAGCCTCCCTCCACTCCATCCAAAGCCTAAGGGCCCAGGTGTCATGGGCCGACCCTCTGAAGGTGCTCTGGCTTTTCTGACTTAACGCTGAAGAAGTTGTCCCTTGCCCAGTGCAATGGAATCCTGTGGCTTGTGGGCTACAAGAAAGCATGCCCAGGGTGGAATGAAGGACCTGAGGTTGGGATATATTTTTGTTTGTCTAGAACTAGCTGCATTTTGAGAATTTAAGATGTGATCAAACATGTTATGGCTCTAGCTTTCTCCACCCATCTCTGTCATTATCTATCTACTTATCATGTATCCCTGTGTGTCTCTAAGGACCCAGGAAAACACATCCCGTGGCTGTCAGCTCCCCTCTCTTCTCTATCCCTCTCTTTCTTACATAGACAAAAGGTGTGAACACAAAGCAGTGATGGGGGGTTGTTTTTGGTTTTGTTTTAATTTTAATGTTGGGTATGGCACCCAGTCTCAATACTTTATAGTCTCGCCTTCCCAGGGTTTTATTTTCAGGCTAAACGGTAGCTTGGGGAATGATATTTATACCATAGGCGTCACCGCTCCTAAAATGCTGAGACAAGTGTATGAATATATTTGTGTGTGCTGGGGTAACTTGGTGAATCCTTCCACCTTAAACTCAATTCCACAATGAATTAGCTTTTCTTTCTTTTTTTTTTTTTAAATCAGGAAAGTAACCTACTTAAAATGCAGAGAAAAATCAGGGGGGAAAAAAAAGAGGGAGACTGAGAGGCAAGCATAAGCCTTAAATCCACGCCTCGTTTCTAGGAGGGGTGCTTTGACTGCCTCTTCTCCATTTCTAACACCCACAAGTACCCATTGGACTCCCAGCCTCAGCTTGGCTAACCCATCCATTTTGTAAAGGGATGTCTCAGACTGAAATTATTTTCCTACCAAAGAGGGGGCCCCCTGTACCCCGCCCCAATTCACTGATATGGAGGAAAACAGAAGACAAGAACAGTTGGGACATCTCTGGCCCCTTTCTGCACCCCAATCAAAGAGAGCTCTGG